>OX235271.1:188338613-188374086 GCA_944472155.2 Trichobilharzia szidati | reverse complement strand
TCAAACAAAAGTTCAAAGGTACAATGTACACTACAGGTTACCCCCCCCCTTAGAAGGTTGGTGGGATAACAGCAAGCTTCGATAGATAAAAGTAACAAGGTGGCGTACAATAACAGTGAATGGACAAGAAAATGTGAAGATAGTAATAAAATAGCTGTTTTTCTTTTTTTTTTTTAAAATATATATTGAGAAAGGAAAGAATGAAGGAAAAATAATTAAGGCAATTTATGAGCACTATGTACATGATCGATGGAGTAAGATGGAATATAAGAAGGAATAACGCTGGTGCCTTGGTGCGATTTTTTTTAAACTTTTTTTTAAACAGCGTTTATTTATACTTATCTTTTTTATTTTTATTTTATTTATTTATTTAGTTTTTTTTTTACGACATACTTTTACGGACTGGGTTATGTGGAGGTGTGATGGTTTACCTCCGTTACCCACGTTGTTATAACGGGAAGGTGGCTCATTATGACTAAGTTTCCTCTTAGACTAATGCTCCATCCTTCCTCATCAACTAAAACTAGTAGTAACACCAAAGGCAATCAATATACCAGCGTACTAGGAGGAATAAAATAAAAGCAACAGAAAAGAATAGAAGAGGTTAAGATTTAAAAATCAGCATAGGGTGTTAACAAAAACTTAAGAGGAATAAATGCGAAGGAACTAGTGTAACATGGAAATGGTACGCCAAATTGAAATAAAACAAGGGAAATTGCTAACACTGTGAAAACTTATGCCAGGTACAGAGAAGTGTGTGTACAACCAATAGCTATGAATAAGTACAATCACCATTTGTTAAAAAAAATGTAGCGAGCTGCATAATTAAAGTGATGCAAAGTAATTACAAGTATGGGTCACAAAATAAATAAGTTTCGTCATGGCATAACTCGAGTGAAAATAGTAAGATCTGTGAAAATAGATTGAGCGGATTAAAATGTACAGCATAGAAGTGACGTATTTACATACCAAAAATATTTAACGGTCCGTTTAACTATACAGTGAAAGTTTTTGTTTTTACATTTTATTATTTTTTTATCGGGTCCATATTTTTGTTCGATTGGTTTGTAATTCCACGAGAGTTGGGAGTCACCATACGACAATGGTATGGACTGGTCTAGTTAGCGGTTCGAGTGCAACGCCAAAAATAAAATGTTAAAACACTGTAACGAGAAAGAAATCTAACAGGATTAGTAAATGAAAAAGTGGCTACTGCCCACAAACGAAACCCAAAAGAGTAAATATCATGAAAAATGAATGTAACGTGAGAAAAGACATGAAAGGTATGAGTTACTCTTGTAATTAAAAACGTTTAGTTAAGAAATTCACAGTATCGTTTAGGCCAGTGTACACGCCGACCAGAGCGTGTAACCGGTGCCTTACTTGTCTCATCCGGGGAACTGCTAGGTTTAGTAGGCTTTTCGACAATCGGACTTGGCTGGGGTGTGGGTGCGGGCGTAGTTGCTAGTTGTGTAGGCGTGAGGGGTACCGAGTCTTCAATGTAGGCCGCTTTAAGTCTGTCGACACTTACGGTGTCTTGACGGCCAAATCGATCAATAACAAAAAATTTTTCTTTTCTACTAACGACCTTGAATGGTCCATCGTAAGGAGGTTGTAACGGTCTACGAACGGTGTCGCAACGCACAAAAACGTGTGTACAGCCATCGAGTCTAGCATCTACTTGCACTCTCTTGTTTTGTGTGCGTGTGGGAGTTGGTTGCAGGCGTTGCATAAGGCGCTTGAGGTTCTGAGCATAACACTGTACATCCGTAGCACCTGGCTCACCACTTTCAGGTGAGATAATTTCACCCGGTAGACGGAGGGTGGTACCAAACACCAACTCTGCGGAAGTGCACTGTAAGTCTGCTTTGAGTGTGGAACGGATACTAAGTAGCACTAGGGGAAGAGACTCAGTCCACTTAGTATTCTCGGTAGCCATTAACGAAGCTTTCAGTTGACGGTGAAAACGCTCCACAAGTCCATTTGCTGCTGGATGGTACGCGGTTGTTCGGATGCGTTTGCACCCCAGTAGCTCTAAGAGCTTCTTGAAGTGGGTTGATTCAAACTGCTGTCCACGGTCTGTAGTCACCGTAGATGGACATCCGAATTGAGCTACCCAGCGTTCCATGAACACTCGGCAAATGGTTTCCGCAGTCGTATCGGGGATGGGAATAGCTTCTGGCCAACGAGTGAACCGGTCGACACATGTCAACAAGTAACAGTGGCCATTTGATGGTGGTAGAGGACCCACTATGTCTAGATGAACGTGGCTAAAGCGAGCATCGGGTGTGGAGAAGGAACCCACGGGGGTGATGTTGTGTTTGTGTACTTTAGCTCGTTGACACGGCACACAGGCACGTGCCCAGATACGCACGTCTCGATTGATACCAGGCCAGACAAATCTAGCTGACACTAGTTTGTCCGTTGCCCGGATACCTGGGTGGGAAAGGTTGTGTAGGCTATCAAAAACTGTACGGCGCAATGAAGGTGGAACGATGGGTCTCGGGGTACCGGTGGACAGATCGCAGAGGATGGTACCCTCGCTATTAACGAGCGGTATACGCTTGATATGTAAGGAGGTATTTGACGACAGCTTATCAAGATCTAACTCTGTAAGCTGACGTTGCGCCATTTGTTTCAAGTCAATGGTTGGAGGCGCCGACATGGTACATATCCGAGACAAGGCGTCTGCCACAGCATTGTCCACCCCCGAAATATGTCTAATATCCGAAGTGAATTGAGAGATATAATCCAAGTGACGCAATTCGCGTGGGGAATATCTATCTGTAGTAGTGTGGAGGGCATACGTCAGTGGCTTGTGATCGGTAAATACTGTGAATTTCCGACCTTCGACAAAGTGGCGAAAATGTTTGATAGCCGCGTATATGGCGAGGAGTTCTCTGCCAAAGGTGCTATACCTCGCTTCAGCGGCGGACAACTTCCTGGAGAAAAAGGCAACTGGTATCCATGAAGTATGTACCAGTTGCTGTAGAACAGCTCCAATGGCTGTGTTAGATGCGTCAACTGAGATGCTAAGTGGAAGATGGACGTCAAGGTGGACTAGCATGGTGGCGTCTGCAATTGCCGACTTTATATTCTGGAAGGCTTCTCGAGCCTCTGATGTCATGCTGAACGTTTTGTTCCTATCCTTTAGTAGGTCTGTGAGTGGCAGTAAAATATGTGCACATTGGGGAACAAACCGTCGATAATAGCTCACCATGCCGAGAAATGTGCGCAAAGATTTCATTGACGCAGGTTCCGGGAAGTCGCGTATTGCCTGTACCTTCTCAGGTAGCGGGCGAATTCCCTGCTCATTAATGACATGTCCCAGGAAGGTCAATGAATGGACGCCAATCTGACATTTGGACATGTTTAGTGTCAAACCATGGGCTGTTAACCGCTCGAAAACCATCTGTAGATGCGTACGGTGGCTAGCTTCGTCTGGGCTAGCCACGAGAATATCGTCGAGGTAAGCATGTACGCAATCTAATCCTCGCAAAACATCGTGAATAAACCGCTGGAATGCTTGTGCGGCGTTGCGGAGACCAAACGGCATTCGAAGAAATTCGAAAAGACCAAAAGGGGTGGTCACTGCTGTTTTAGGAATATCATCTGGGTGAACTGGAATCTGGTGATAGGCCCTGGTTAAGTCCAGTTTACTGAATACCGTGGCACCCTTTAGAGACGACGTAAGGTCATGAATATGTGGTACGGGGTAACGATCAGGTACGGTCTGTGCGTTAAGCCTGCGGTAGTCACCACAAGGCCTCCAATCTATCCCGTTAGTCTTTGGTACCACGTGTAAAGGGGAAGACCACGGGCTGCTGGAAGGACGGATTATCCCCATATCTAACATATGTTCGAATTCAGCCTTCACGGCTTGTAGTTTTTCTGGGGACAATCGCCGTGGCTTAGCGAAGACCGGTGGACCAGTGGTCACGATATGATGAGTGACAGTAGACGTCACACAAGGAAGTTTAGAAACCGGTTTGAACAGATTGGCAAAGGACTGAAGAACTTCAGCGTAAGGGCCGTTAGAGGCAGGGGTTGAGTATACTGGGCTTAATGCAGGTGTGTATGTCACAACACCGGAGATCGAAAGGCTTGTAGCTGAATCGATCAGTTTGTGTTTGCCAGTATCAACCAGTAGCTGATAGTGTTGCATGAGATCCATGCCAATAATACCGGTAGTTACATCTGCTACAAGGAAAACCCAGCGAAATGACCTACGTAGGCCTATGTTAAGGTCCAGGAACTTTTTGCCATACGTTGTGATTGGCGAACCGTTTGCGGCGCGAAGCTGTAAGGAAAGTGGCCGCTTGCGCTCTTCAGATGTTGGTGGGATCACGCTAACTTCCGCCCCAGTGTCAACTAGGAAGCGTGTCCCAGTGGTACGGTCGGTAACATAGAAGAGGCGACATGGAAGTGGTTCGCCAGCGACGTTAGTCGCCAATACGTGCTGGCTTACAGGTTTCCCGATTGCTGGCCATCAAAGGTGCACGGGCGAGTGCACTTTTGGGCCTTATCACCATAACGCCGGTGATACCAGCACACTCCAGGCTGGGAATTTTGAGGCCTACGACGTCTGCTGCCAGCTCGTGACGAAGATCTGCCACGAGTCGAGCTGGTGCGGCTATGTGAACGACCTCTAGATCTCCTATCGAGTTTTAACTTTCCTATCTCTTCGTACAGCTTATTGAGGTGAGCCACCACATCAACGTTGGATGACCCCACGGCAGAGGAGGTCCTAGTCTGCGTGGAACTAGCGGTAACGGCAGCCGAGATATTCGTGTTTGATGTAGTAGTCTCTACTACTCTATCGGCTGCCTCAGCTAGCTCAGATAAGGGGGGATGGTTGATTGGGGCTAAAATGGTCTGGATCGTCTGGGGTAACCGTTGTAACCACAGCTGTTTCAAGAAGGCATCATCTATTTTGAAGTCGGCCACCAACTGCCTCATTTGACGTAACAGTTGGGTGGGCTTTCTATCACCTAGGTGAACATCTCGGAATAGCTCCTGCACTTTCTGTTGTTCGGTAAGTGCCACGCGCTTAATAAGCGCCTGCTTGAGACGCTCGTACAAGCCTGGGGATCGGTCCGCAAGGACATCAGATACATCTTCCATGACGTGCTCAGGAAGACTTACTATAACTAGGTTCACCTTAGTCTCCTGTGAGTGTATATTTCGAAGTGCGAACATAGCTTCGATGTGTTCGAACCATCGGGCAGGATGCTGAGTCCAGAAGGTGGGGAGTTGCAAGGTAATAGCCATTTCTGAGGCGGGACTGGCGTCAGTCATTTTGCACACGGGACGATATATTAATAAAATGACAACAAATATGATAACAAAAAATATGAGTAAAAACAAGGCAAATAAAATTTATAACTCCGAATGAAAAACAAATTACCAATATGAAAAAGGACTATTTACACTTTAGGCTACTAAGTAGGCAAACGGTGAAAACTCGGGCTCACCACTTGTAAGAGTTAGACTTGGGGTTTACTTCGACCTAACAATAATCGCTCTTACAAACTCCTTCACCGTTTGTGACCTTAATTAGTACTCTGCCTACGTGCAAGTACTAAAGAACGGAATCAAAGTTAGAAGACTCGAAATGGCAAGTGTAACTGGACCGGAATTGTATTTACACAAAGAGATATGGAATTTGATAAGAAATAAAAAGTACACACTTATCTGGAGGTGAGACGGTTGTCGGCTCGTAGAGTGTACTAGGTGAAAGTACAGCGAGAGAGCGAGACAGTAACCGTACAGGAGGATCGGGAGTACAAAGCGGAAGTGGAAGTGTGGTTAAAAATGTCAGGTTGCATTCATTCAAACAAAAGTTCAAAGGTACAATGTACACTACAAACCTATATACTACTGATTGACTGAGATGGATAGTTGTTTGCCACTCACATCAACCAGTAATATCACCAATTAAACTTATTCGCATTACTATCTACTTTATTTTTTATTACCTTAAATAATTGTTCGTATTGTGAACCTGGCGAATGGACTTTGATCCTCCCTCCATAAGAGGCTATAAAATAAACTGGCAATCAGTCACTAAAAAAATTGTGTGTGCATTACACTTATGTAGTCGATTCAATTTAAAGTGTTTCTAATCATTAGAAAATTGGAGATATAACTAATCGAATTATTAAAAAATACATCCTGTCAGATGATATTAGTAGTAATTTATTTTATATGTTTACATATATTATTTTGGTCGTAAATAAGTTTAAATGAAGTGGACTTTAAATATTTCTGAAAATGACTGAAGTGAACAACCAGAATTTATACTGAAAAGTGTTTACAGGCTAAAAAGACTAAAGAATTTCTAAAAAAATACCTGACCATATGTAAGTTGGTGATTAGTAAAGGAGCTCACTAAAATGACCACTGAAGCTATGAAATCATGTTTTTGATATTTCCACAAGTCGTATTAGGAAACAGATAAATGGGATGTGAATATATGTCTTAACTTATTGATTAATCCCTGAACTGGAGGGGCATATACCTCATTAAAGTAATGGGCGGAATCGGGTCACCTAGATAGAGCGAAATTCCATCTCAAATAAGCTTTCAATGACACAACACACAGTGATATAGTATTATTTACTAGGTGATATTTTAAGTAGATTTTATTGTTTATAATGAAAATAATTTGTGTGAAAATAACACTACCAGTATTATCATGAGTTTCTTTTCGTCCCAAATGGAAAATATGGTCTCCCTTCAGGTATTTGGAAGAGACAACTTCTTTCGAATTGCGATCACTTGATGGTAATTTAGGCTCGCCGTTATTTGTTGATTATTTTCAACACCTCTATCTTCTCTGTGTCCAATTGAACTTCTGTTTTCTGTACCAACTCTGCCAGCTTGTTGGATTTGACATGGAAATTTTCCAGTTTGTTGGACATGAGAAATAAATTTTCTGCGAAATGCAGATCTTCCAGGCTATGTTTATCAGTCAAACTCACATGCATGTTCTCAGTCCCCATGTACCCTCTGCTGATCGATCAAGAATATTATCAGTGATAGTCGAAAACTTTTATCTTTGTAACCAGAAGGCCTTTTGTCCGAACCCTGTTGGTGGATGTGTACCGATGAAGAGTCCCAAACTAGGACAAAACGACTGTCAAGTACTCCCACGTTTGCTTGGACACTAGTAACTAGTGAAATGTGTCTAGTCCTTTCTTTGGTGCAGACTGAGTTCCTTCAAGGTTGCAGATATGCCTTACTGAATGAGGGAGTGCCAACTAGCATGAAACCTAGGTCAGACAAGGCTTCCTTCTGGTTGCCTCCAACCACTTAATATCACTCCCAGGTTTTCCAATGGTCATCTAACCGATGTCAGTTCATCATGAAATTCTGAAACCAACCAAATCTCTGCAAACCAACACTTGAACCTTACCTCTCTTTCGTCTCCACCTCAGACTGTATGGTTAGCTTTCTGTTGGAGGTCACTTGACATGTGGCATCATCACACAACTGTTGGATGAGTTTTATAAGTGTTAGCTGTTCTGCAGTCCATAGTTCTGAAGGAATTGTCAAAGTCATAGTACAGTTGTGTCCAACAGGTTAAATATTTTACAAAATAATGGATATGTCACACTGACTAGATATACTCAGAACCTCATAAAATAACTCCAACTTAAAATGGAGCTTGTATGTAACCTTTTTCTAGTCACCTAGATATTTTTGATACATGATAATACCACTATGGTTCTTTTGGAGGACTAAATATTACACCATAATTATAATGTTAACCTCACTCAGTGTAATACAATGAATATTCACGTAATATATAAGGAAATCATTTATCAGCTGCAGTAACAAAGCGTATTTAGTTAGAAGCTAAAAGGTAGTCAATACCTAATGTATTTGACTAAATACTTGAGATAATGCCTAGCTTGCAATCTGCAAATGAATATTTCTATAAGCGTATTTTTTATTCCTTTACGTTCCCAGCGGAACATAGGGCTTCAAGCCACAGACTTCAAGTTCCTGTAGTAGTGGTGTTCATTTTTACGGGATGGGGTTGCTAATCTCATGCCCAACCTTCGCTCTCTAACAGTCTTATTACTGACTTAGTGAGGTGAGGAGTGCTTTGGTGGCCAGGAATCGAACGCCGGACCACACGACGCGTGTTTGGCGAGCATTCTACCACTGTACCACCGATACCTATAAGTGTATAATAAATGATAATGGCTTGAGCATAAAATATGATGTAGTGTTCATTGTCCTGCCTGGTTTACTTCAAAGTAGTTGATACTCCCTTATAAGTTACTAGCTACATTTAAATATTTGTCGGTATTATTTCAATGGAAGCATTGGACTTGGGAAGATGGTGAAAACATGACAGAAATGTATTTTTCATCGGCCAGTTATATCAAAATTCATACTTACTGTTGTCCCACTCTCACGGTACTTGAGAGTGTTTTGGGCGAAGGAGTATATTCCTTTGACATGTGTTAAACACGCCTACAACACTTCATTCTTCAAGCATACAAGTGAACACTCACCAAGCCACTGCCATCACCGCTTTATGTGTAGTTATTAAATTAAGAACCACTATGGATTATTTGAAGAAAAAGCCTACTGATACAGGCTTTGTTTCGACAAGATTCAAGATATTAGTACAAAAGTAAAACATTTTACAAAATGGATGGAATGCATTTATTTCAATAAGTCAAAGATTGAAGCGCAGTTGAATTAAATCACAAAGATGACAAAATAGTCTGATTAGATTTGTCAAAAAAGCTATCACAAAGTCAAATATGACAAGATTCAATTATGAAAATGATAGTATTCAAACAAATGATGTCTTACACTATGGAAGATGAACGCTGAATACAAACAACAGCAGAAGTGAAACCTGAATAGCTGAATAACATTTGTCGATAAGAATAGGATTATTTTAGGCTACTGAAGGTAGTGAAAGTGTAATACAGGAATAAACAACTTGACAGCAGTAGATACGTGTATGATGTACGTCTTGAAGAACTTGAAAATCGACATTCACTGCTGGTTTGGTCATTGATGCATAAGAAGTGTTTGAATTCACTGGAAAACAAGAAGCGCAGAAAACGTAAATCAAGAAGATTTACAATCCATTTCGAGGCAAATCAGATTTAATCATAAAACTATATACTACTGATTCATTGAGATGAATATTTGTATACCACTCACTCATATCAACCAGCAGTGCTTGTTAATCAACCAGATCGAGGTTATCTGAACACTGGACCGCCGAAGTGTGTGGATGCTAGATTGCTAACCGATTTCAAAATTGTAAACATGATTTAATGGCATACCAGTTTGACCAAGTCGCTAGCCAGAAATCGGGTGTCTTGAACTGATTCCGCTCTCTGAGTTGCATCCCCCCAGGTAAACTGGTGACGAGTTCTAAACCAGCAAAATGATCGTTGGGTTTTTCTATCACCTCCATCCGGCTGGCTAGTAGGTACTACTATGAGTGGTGTACTACTGTAACGACAGAAGACAAGGATCAGGCAACAGATCGTTTACTGAGAAAATCAACAGATATTTATAGATTTTTATTTACACTATTATTCGTTATTGTTAGCAGAGAAGCAACCTATTCTGATTGGTTGTTTTCTTGCCGAAGGTTATTCTGTCATCTCTTTGTGGCCGTTTCCTAGGCAGTTCGGTCATATATCTGCGAACAGTATCCGCCCATGTTAAGTCTTCTATGGTCAGTTGGTGAGTTCATCAAGGTTAGGCTTTGTTTTTTTTTGTTTTTTTCATGATTCCGATTCGGGACGTGAACACTGACGTAAATTGTTGTCTACAATTTCTGGCTTGCAGCTAGCTTTAGCCACACTACTACTTACCTCAATTAACTAGTATTGTGTAGTTCTATGTAGATATACTTGTTTACGTGATTATCACTTATGGTATCAAGCAGATCGCGTATTGGGATCTGTTAACCAATCTGAAAATTGTGAATTTAAATGTGATCCTATTCACCTTTCAGTATAGAAGTGATTATACAAATATGGCTGGTATTTACAGAAAACAACTGTTTTCAATCAACTCTTCATCAGGCTCTATAGTTATAACTCCAGGGTTTCATCATGAGCTGACATCGGTTAGAGAAGCATTGGAAAAACTAGGAATACTGGACAGCCAGATGTTTCGTCAGCTTTGTTTGGCACCCTTCATCAGTACGCACCCACCAACAGGGCTGGAATCCAGGACCTTCTGGTTACAAGGCGAGTTAGCTTGTAGACCATTAAGCCACTTGGACCCGATCCAATGGCCAGTCTATGAATTCCAACTTCTTTCAATTCACAACATAGTGCGACCACTAACTAATGTCATCGGTAGCGAGTATTCATACTCGCACCTGACCTGCTGTACCCTACTGGTCACGACTCCTCACGACCGTGTTTGAACCCCGGTGGGTGCCTAGTTCTGAAGAGCCCCAAACTAGGCTGACGAAACGGCTGTCCAGTACTCCCAGCTTGTTTAACAATGGTTCTGTCACCAACGTCAGCTCATGATGAAATCCTATAACCAATCAATCAAATCCCTACAAAACCAATACTTGATTTATAACTCCATTAATTTTGGCCTACAGTAGCCAGCGGTTTCATACACTGTAGATCCGGTGAGCATGTATAGAATAGAATCATCTCGTTCCAAACTGCATATGTTGATCTGTTCTGATTTGTTTTTCATATTAGACAGTTTGACATTAAGGCACTCATAACTAATCCATGATTCTGTAATTGCGTATACTTTATGATGTATACGTTATATCGTTTTTGAAGCACAGGGAGAAATTCTTGTCCACAAAACATACACCACATTAAAATGGATAGATTTAAAAGAATCAGCCATTGAGTTCAACGCCTATAAATCAGTACCTTTTCCGGTTAATGAGAGGTAGTAGTGAAATCCAACACACACTTTAATTCCATCTTACTTCAAACTTATCAGCTGTGTGTACTGGTGTGGTGAGAGATGGTTGCTAGCCACATTGGTTGACAGTAATTGAGGTCAGGGTCAAGATGGACAGGCGGATACAGTTAACATATAGATGAACTGACACAGCCACAAGAGATGCAAGGTTAACTTTGTGTGAGAAACAACCAATCAACAGACTGTATTTTCTACTAACATTAACCTACAATAATGTACATCAAAATCTATAAACATGTGTTGATTTTCCGTAATAAACGTTCTGTTGCCTGGCCCTTGTCTTCTTTTGTTACACTGGTATCGAACAAAGTAAACCAGTGGAAAACTCAAAATAATCAATTCAACAAGCGATTCCATTTTCAGTAAGATATCTGAATTATTTTAGCTGAATTTCATAAGATAACTGATTATGAATGAGTAAAAATAAATTTCAGCTTTTCATTTTTCACTAAGTAGGAGAGCTTGTAGTCCATGATCTTAGTAAACACGAGGTTTACGTATGTTTCAACTAGCTTGATATTGCGCAACTAGACGTAGAGTCTCAAAATAAGGCAGTTGTATAATAGTATATGTAATTGGCTGCAGATGCTCATTAAAAATTTAAAAAAAACAAGTGAATAATGAAGAAGGAATACTCTTTTCTATAAGTTCATCATCACGTTCCACAATTATATGAACATAATGGCCGTTGCCCGAGGAACTTAAGCTTTTGTGCTATGGAATACCTATCAGTGTGATTGAATAAAGGTTTTGCTAAAATCACCAACAATTCTATATAAAATCACCTCATCCAAACAGGACATAAAGCTAGCTACCAATGAACAGTATTTTTCTATTGTCTATTGGGCATCAAATAAATTACAAAAAGCCTCTAGACACCGAATACTACAAACAACAGAGACCACTGAAATTCGCTTAAATCAAACGGAGTTTTGCATGCAAAGCAAACGGGCCAGACCACTATTTCTACCCTGGACTGTTGGTAAGCCAATAAGTTTATAAATTATGTGTTACTTCCTTTAATTGATCTGATATTCAGTTTATTGTTATTTTAATGCACATAGTCTCTCTTTTACTGAAGAGGCAGGAGAACACAGAGAAGATGGAGGTGATGAAGACAACCAACCAACCAACCAACAGCAACAACAACCAGCAACAATCACCATCGAAGAGAGAGATTCAACGGAGGTTACCTCCTTCACTAATCTGGCCACGAGGCAGCATTTTAACTACAGGCCAGTGGAACGGATGAAGATGTCAAAGTCAGAAAAAGAAAGGCAAGGTACGCCTTCATCAACCTGAAACCAGTTTGGAAATCTTCTGCAATGCATTCAGCATAAGGAATAAGATCCTCATTTTAAACACAGATATGAAGTCGATTCTTCTATACGGGTCAGAAACTTGGCCAGCGTGTCACGAAAAGGAGTTCCAACAGCCTGTTGCAGACTTTTATCAACAACTGCCTTCGCTATCTCCATAATGAAGATCAAATGCTGGCCAGAAAGAATATGCAACAAGAAGCTGTGGCTGGGGAAGAAACCGACCAAGAGCCGATTGCTCGATAAATATTTAGGAGGAAGTGGAGATAGATAAGCCATACATTGAAGAGGCCGCCGAATGACATCACCAGCCAGGCCATCGCTCGAGTGGAATCAGAATGGGAAGCGACGAGTAGGTCGTCTGTGCTAGGGTGACATGCATGAGACCGTGTGAGGAAGAGATGAGACAGTTTGGTCAATCGTGGAACCAGCTGAAGAGGACGGTAGAAAACAGAACAAAGTGCAGATGTGTTGTTCAAGCCCTATGTTCCACTCGGAACGCAAGGGAATAATAATAATAGATGTAGAACGCAATGATGGATTTATCGAGGTGAATATTCTTTGTTCATTAATCAATCCTCTAGGTAGGTAATACGATTTACAGTTTGAAAAAAACTCATTATCTTTGAACTTACGGTGGATCATTAATACACTGATAACTGATCATTTTCGACTTCACTATAGACTCTAACTTTTTAATATTCGGTGATTCACATGTATGACTACAATAGAAGAGAATTAGGGACACGTATAATAAGCATAACATAATATACAGTAAAATAGGTTGCCAAGAAATTCTTAGTGCTAACGGCAAGTTTTCAGGTTATAACAGTGATAAGTTTTATTTCCGTTAATGCAGAAAATGTTTTACTTCGACACACTGCCGTCGATTGGACTGAGATATTACAGAGTATAACTTAAAAAGCAAGGGGTTGTGACCATCTAAGAAAGATAGATTTCAAGTAATTCTTCTTATTTCCTTCACGTTCCCCAGTGGAACATAGGGCTTCAAGCTAGTGGCTTGAAGTTTCTGTAGCAGTGTTTATTTTATAGGATGGGGTTGCTAGCCTCATGCCCAACCTTTCCTCTTCACCAGCGTTATTTCTGGGTTAGCGAGGTAAAGGAGTGCGTCGGCCGGGGATTGAACCCCGGACCATGTGCAGTAATTCAAGAATGCTTAATCATCAGGCGGCTTCACTCTCCTGTTGATATTTAATTATTTCTATACCACCAGTATATGAAGAGGCATATATACTGGGAAACTCAGGTCGATGTCAGTAAAAAATGATCAAATGTTATTCATTCTTTTGAGTTGCCTTAATAAGTGGTTCATTTTTAAGTATTATGCCCTCTTGTTTATTTTCTTCCGACAAACGTAGAATCTTCACTTGCATATCATACAGTCGAAACGAATATATATATCACACTTTCGTTGGAGGATTTCATCATGAGCTGATGCCAGTTAGAGAAACACTGGAAAACAAGCTGGGAGTACTGGACAGCCGTTTCATTCTATTTTGGGGTTCTTCAGAGATACGCATCCACCGGGGTTTGAACCCAGGACCTTGTAGTTACTTAACGATCTCGTAGACCATTAGGCCACTGGGACCCGATTCAGTTGCCCCTGTATTCTAACTTCTGCGGACTGTAAAGAGTCCCAAACAGGGACGAAACAGCTAACTGTCTAGTACTCTCTCGTACTTTTCCAATGCTTATCTAACTGATGTGAGCTCATAATGAAATCATCCAACCAATCAAACAAAAAGATCCCTACAAAACTTATACTTGAAAATATCACACTTTCCTTTGATAACACATGATAAAGTAAGAAACATGAATGACTCCACAAATCGGCAAATCGCTATTTACTACTTATCCAAATTAGTAGTTTGAAGTCGACCCTGTAAACGTGTAGAATTTACTAGCTAATATTAGGTGACCTAAACACGAGGCAGTGGTTTCCTAGTATAGAACCAGTCCCATTATTAGTGTATTCGGTGTAATCAAGCTCAGAGAAATGAATCGCTTTCACTCACCACATGGATTCTATCTAATTACTTGGTCGGATTGTTGATACATTAGATAAAAAGTATTCAGACCATCTTATATTGGTTATTGAGCACTAGCGTTTAACATGAGTACTCACCAGTTACTCATAAAATGTGCGTCAGTGGCACAGCGATAGAATGCTCGTCGACCACGCCTCATCTGCTCCGAGATTCGATCCCCGACCACCGATGCACTCCCTTACCTCACTAAGCCATCGATAAGACTGGTTAAGAGGGAAGGTTAGATAAGACTCACAACTTAATAAACCACGTTTTCAACGACAACAAATTCACAAGAGAAGAGGAATCCGAGAACAAAATCCCATTTTTAGATGTCTTAGTCAAGCGAACAACCACAGGGGAATTAGAAACTCAAGTTTATAGGAAGTCAACTCACACAAAACAAATACTGAATGACAACGGCAACAATCCAATAACACACAAAAGGAATTGCATACAAACACTATTCAAGAGGGCCAGCCAGGAATTATTGCATCACTCCCACCTTAAGGAAATTTGAAGATAGATATCTCATGGACGTCTTCCAAAAGAATGGATATCCACGGATTTTCATCAAAATGCATCTAACCCCAAACCAACCTACCAAATCAAAGGTCCCCAAGGAAAGCACAAAGAAAGTCGCCCCGCCATATATAAAGGATATATCAGAAATCACTGCAAGATTCTTCAAACATTTTGGAACTAACATCGCACACAAACCAACAGAATCACTTCAGTCAGCTGGCTCTATGTCAACCAGAACACTCAACAACGAAAGAAGATAAAACCAACATCATCTACAAAATAAATTGTAACAACTGCGAAAAACACTACATTGACCAAAGTGGACGTCCGTTTCGTCTTCGTATCCATGAGCATAAACTAGCTGTCAAAAGACATGACATCCTCTCCATCGCTCATATCACTAAATACAGACAACCACGGGCATCAATTCGACTGGGACAACCAGTGTTCAAATATTAGACAGAGAATTTTTAGAAGCCTGGCATTCCAGTGAATCACCAATCAACAGACACATCGAGATGGACAAAATTTATCAACCTTATAAGAAGGAAATCTCACACACAAAGGGTCAAAGTTCAAGTTCCAATGCAAGTAGCCTAGATGGTGTGAAAACCTACAAAAACCACTAATCACATTCAAGGTCACCTATCAGGAGAGATGATTAATAAACTCAAGGAGAAATCTAAAAGCCCACTTCAACAAATAGAAGCATGCGCTGAAGATGTCACCTAGTAGGGCGATGAAAGCTTCGGAAATTAACTATCCAGCTCAGAGAACATAACCATATCAAAATCATCCACCTGAGCTACAAATCGTCTCTATCATATGTGTCGATTTTATGCTGTGTCTTTAGGAATAACTCATTAGAATAATCAATCGATTGATCGAGGTATCATTTAACATTATTAAAAATAGGAAAATATTGAGTGAGTATTCAAGAATAATTGACTGAAAAGTTGTCTTTTAAGTTTACTCCGGCATATCTCCCTGACTGTGAGGAACATGCTCCTTGTGTAGTTCAATGAAATTGAATCTTGAGGTACAAGTATTTATGCTTGGCTTATTACTGTTCCTGCTGAACATTTCGGACAACACTTCTGGCTAAAACAGCTATTCGTAAGTATATTTTGTGTGATGGGTGTTACTTTAAACATAAGTATACACTGGGAAAAAGAATTGCATAACATTTGTCTTATAATATTACGCAATCAGTAAACTTACTGATATGGCGACTTTCGTGTGTTGTGAACTAATTTAACGCTTATTTTTTGCACTTTCGTTTTTAAAAGTTCTGGAAGTTCCACAGTGGCAAAGGTACTTGGATAGATAGGGATGAAACACAGAAAAATTTGAAATGTTTGAAGGTCTAATTATCGAAAGACACCAGGAAAATACCACAAAAAGTGATTCAGGAAAGAAGGTACCTATGATGCATGAAGTCACTTTTAGAGGCTTTACAGTCGAATTCATGTTTACCAAAATCTAAATTAGTCTACTAGTTCATTAGGTCAGCGACATCATGCCGCCACCGTCCTTATGTGAATACAACTTCACACCTTTGAAAGGTGACTTCATCGATCATGAAAATTCCCCCCGATGAATTGTCTTCTGTTTCATCTATGACTGAAACATTCTTGCATGACAAAGCTTACCATTTCTGTCGTTTTTCAATAAGTTGGACAACAGGTCATGCAAACTGAGACTGGTTGGTTGGGTAGCTAAGTTTATTTCTAAGCACTACAAAAGAATGCTCAGACTAATAAAATCCTGTTTTTTGAGTATATATATTTACCATTTTATTAAACTGGCACGATGTAGCTCTCTACTCAAATCCTTCCATACAGTTTGTAATAATAATAATTTGCATTATTCCAGAAACAGTACTAGTGGTACAGTGTGGAATTTTCAGCACATATCTACAATATTTGCATCTAATTTTATCCAACGTTTAAAAGGAGTATTTTCAAAAAAAATTAATATAAAGACAACAACAGCAAAAAAGACAGGAAAAACACAAAATAATTTAAAAAATGCGAAAAAATACCAAGAAGTAGAAAGGAAAATAAATAACATAAAATAATATCTCAGTATTGTGTAGTGGAAACGTCAAGTCAGTTTTGCTATACGGATCAGAAACTTGGCCAGTGTGTCACAAAGAGTATTTCCAACAGCCTGTTGCAGACTTTTATCTACAACTGTCTTCGCTGGCTCTATACTGAAGATCAGATGGCCGGAAAGAATCACCAACAAGAAACTATGGGAACAAACAAAACAAGAACCAATCACCCAATATATATATATATATATATATATATGCAGGAGAAAGTGGAGATGGATTGGACACTCACTGAGCTGAGGAGGCCGTTGGGTGACATCGCGCGTCAGGCCATAGCTTGAGTGGAATCCGAAAGAAAAGCGGCGAGTGGGACGTCCAAGGGTGACATGGAGGAGATCAAGTGAAGAGGAGCTGAAACAGTATGGATTAACATGGACGCAGGTGAGAAGTAAAGCAGAAGACAGAAACAAGTGGAGGCGTGCAGTTGAAGCCCTATGTTCCACTAGGAACCCAAGGGAACAATAATAATAATATTGTGTAGTGGAAGCTATGATATGATTATGCATGATGATAGTAAAGCTGTAGTCATACAATAAGTTATGAAATGATATTTAAGAATGTTTATCGCCAAGACGATCAGTTAATTTAGGTTGAAACAACACTAAACA
The DNA here is from genome assembly GCA_944472155.2 of Trichobilharzia szidati. Taxonomy (NCBI): domain Eukaryota; kingdom Metazoa; phylum Platyhelminthes; class Trematoda; order Strigeidida; family Schistosomatidae; genus Trichobilharzia; species Trichobilharzia szidati. The sequence continues at coordinate 188,356,517 of OX235271.1, read as the reverse complement.
ATCATAAAATAACAAATACAAAATTTTAAGATGATCATAATGGCTTTCACAACCAAGACTGTCAGTTAATATTGCCGAACAAAAAAAACAACAACCACAAAAACTAATAATTACATAATGGTTAATGACAGAACAATTTTGTAATACTCATAGTGCTAATACAGTCAGAACCAGTAGATACACAAAAGAAGGAATACAGTAAAGTACAAAAAAGGAAGCCAATGTTAATAATTTAGGTAGCTAAGTATGTTTAAGAAGGAGTTCACTATAGAATGCCATATAAGGGAGAAATAAAAGAGCCTAAAATTATGTTGTTAACAACAAAGCGAGTCATAGGTTTCGTACTTTTCGTTTTCATGTTTCTCAAATTTTCCGAATATCTATTAACAAACACATTCAACTAGACTCAATATGGTGTTGTTTGGGTTGATGCTGGCTAGCAGTGTTATCCAGGACTCATGTTTGATCCCTTTTGGGGGGCAGCAGCTTAATATATTTGCACCACCATTGCGTGATGGTGTGGCCGCCGAGACTCAAAATCAGCACTCGTCTTTTCAAACGCCACAGCGTTATCCAATACGCCACCTACAAAAGTGAGCCATGTCTTGTGAAACGGATGTTAGTCACGATTTTGTGAAGTCATTGTTTCTGAATAACAACATCGTAACACATAACGTCGAGTTAACCTTCGGCATCTGATATAATTTATTAATAAACTCCAAGATATACTACACGTTTTGCAGAGATCAACAGACCTTTCAGTGATGGCAAATAACAGTTTTTTTAAAGATTTTGTAATGTATTCAGATTTCTATAGCCTAACCGTTTAATGAGTAAGTAAATGGTTCTTAGTAGTAGTCAGAGGTTGCTTTATTTCTTTCGTTCGCTGTTACATTTCATTAATTAAATTCAGAGGTCTTTACTTTGTCACAGTAAGTTTTGAATGTATCAACTTCACTCACTACCACATGAAATAAAGCACCAGTATTAAGGACAGAAATGGAGACCAGTACCTTTTACTTAAGGACGTCATAATATTGGATTATATCACACCCTCACGATGAATCACATGTGGATTTAGATTGTAGATTCAGAAAGAAGACAAAGTGTAGAACCACAGTTACTCGTTTTCCACTAATTTTAACGTACCTCTTAAGCACAGGACAAACTGTCTCGGAGCACAACAATTCGCAATAGATTATAAAACTTATTTTACAGAAATATTGAGAAAGTAATTTAATAGTGAATTTCAGTAATTATTAGGCCCTTTCACTGCAAAGTAAGTGTTGACTAGTCATCAGATAGTGTTTCTCTTCTTGCTTGAGTACACATATCACAAATAAGTGAGGAACAGTGATTTGTTTTTTATATATTATTATTATTATTGTTCCCTTGGGTTCCTAGTGGAACATAGGGCTTCAACTACACGTCTCCACTTGCTTCTGTTTTCTGCTGTAATTCTCAACTGCATCCATATTAATCCATACTGTTTCAGTTCTTCTTCACACGATCTCCTCCATGTCACCCTTGGACGTCCTACTCGCCGCTACCCTTTCGGGTTCCACTCGAACTATGGAGTGAGACGCTATGTCACCCAGCGGCCTCCTCAGCGAGTATCCAATCCATCTCCTCTTTCTCCTGCAAATTTGTTGGGCGATTGGTTCTTGTTTCGTTTGTTCCCATAGTTTCTTGTTGGTGATTATTTCCGGCCATCTGATCTTCAGTATAGAACGAAGATAGTTGTTGTTGATAAAGGTCTGCAACAGGCTGTTGGAAATATTCTTTGTGACCCACTGGCCAAGTTTCTGATCCGTATAGAAGAACTGACTGACTTGACGTTTGTATTGTAAATCCGATTTTTTTTGTTGATGCTGAGTTGAGTGGCGAAGATTTCCAGATTGGTTTCAGGTTGATGTGTTTCTCGCCTTACCGATTCTCGATTTGACATCCTCGTCCGTTCCTCCTGTAGTTGAGACAATGCTTCCTAGATAGGTGAATGAAGTAACCTCTTTCAAATGCCTTCCTTTGATGGTTATTGGCGCTGGATGTTGCTGTTGTTGTTGTTGCTTGGTTATCTTCATAACCTCCGCCTTGTCTATGTTCACCTGGAGTCCCGTCTTTGCTGCTTCTTCGACCAGTTTTCCAGCTTTCGCTTGTAAGTCTTCGATTTCGTGTGACATCAAACAGAAATCATCCACGCGCGAAATTCAGGTCTTCTAGATTCTTCACGTCGGTTCAGGATATCCCTGTCTTCTCGTTTCCCACTGTTTGACACATAATCCAGTCCACCAGAATTAGGAATATCATTGGTGATAGTAGGCACCCTTGTCTGACTCCTGTGTTTACTCCAAACGCCTCGCTGAGTTTTGTCTTTTATGGCCTAATAATAATATGTATACTTATCACTTATCACCGATAGGTATGGGGTATTCCCGTGTGATGTAATTAAGAATACATAAGTCAGCAAACAGATATCCCCTCGTAATTTCCCTTCAAACCTGTACAGCTATTTAAGGATTTATGTATATATGCGCAATGTTAACTGACAGCGGAGATCAGAGGTTTATGGAAGTTAGTAACAAAACAAGTGGAAGTGTATGTGAGCAAACGCCATTCACTGATTTTCACAGCTTGATATTTGAAGTGAAGTTACGAGAAGAGACTTCTTGGCTGACTTATACATTCCTACTTTTCACTGACTTACGAAATTACAATAATCATGAATATACTACTGAATACAGTTATATTACTGAAATTTACCCGTTTTCTTTAAATGGCCACGCGACTGATCCATTCAGAACAACAAACACGTTACCAGATACTATTTGTGCATACTATAAGGAAACGAGAAGATAAGAGAAGCATTTCAATTTGCATAGAATTTGTTTAACTTTCATAGAATAAATGCAAACATGAAAATAGGACATTTTCTGATGTGTTTTATATCTTTTTTGAACGATAAATGCTGAAAATGAGAAAGGTTCAGCCTAGGAATACCTCTTTTATCTTCTACTCTCTAATATACAGCGAATAGGAAGTGAGATTCCTCTGTGTGGCTACAATTATTGTTCTGAAAAAGCTAACAGTAAAAGTGCAAACATCTGAAATCACATTAAATGTCAGTATATTATTGAACTCTTTGTACTTTCATCATTACTGGTAAGAAATAAGAAGTCAGCTAAGCATATTGGTGATATTAGATGGTTGGAGGCAATTGCCAGGAAACCTTGCACTTAGGTTTCGTGCTAGTTGGCACTCACAAGTCAGCAAGGCATATCTGCAGTCATCTTGAAGGAACTCATTTTCCTTCTGAGATTCGAACCCGCGTTATCCAGTGCCGTAGTTAGAGACGTTACCACTGAGCTATTTGGGCTAGCAACTGACATCCTTTCGGACTGTATTGGATACTCTGATTGGACACTGGTGAGTAACTAGTGTAATGTGTCTAACCCTTTGCTCGCTGCAGACTGGATTCTGTCAGTCATGTTTGTAATGTGGTAAGCACACTAGGTGGCTCACCATCAGTGCCCAGTGCTAACAAGCACGTAACTTAGATTCAAGGCTTCCTGACGATTGCCTTCAACTATCTAATATCAACAATTCACAGTGTACTGCAATGGTGAGCTACCTAGTGGCATGGTGGCCACATCACAAACTTGACTGATAAAATACAGTCTGCATCAAAACAAAGGACTATACACATTACGCTAGTTACTGACTAGTATCCAATGAAAATTACAGGTGACATCCTAATTTCTCATACATATACATTTATACTGTTTGTAAAAGTCACATAAAATTATGATGACGGGCAGAAGTCATTGGTTTAAAAACACTTAGATGAAGTTCCGTGCTGGTTCCAATTGATATGAGCATATTCAGTTGACTAGATGAATTAGTAACAGAAAATGTACAGCAATGATAGAACTACTTTAGTCTTGCAGTTGCTGCATTAGTAATTCATTAGTAGAATGCTCGCAAAACCACACACCTGCTCCAGAGTTCGATTGCCGGCAGAAGCACTCCTGAATCTCGCCTAGACGATGGTAAGATCAATAAATAGGGTAGGTTGGGCGTGGGGCTAGCAACCTCACCTCTTAAAAACAACACAACGGTTGTTGAAACTTCTAGGCTCAAGCTATAATCCCTATATATCCCACCTGGAACGACATGGAGATTTTACCTAGTACTTCTGCAAATATTGATCACGAGAGAAAATCAGATGTAGAAAGTGATGTTTTTAGAAATCTCGGTGATACTGATAAAAGTAGTTCAACAGTTTCATTCAGCAAATTGGTCTGAAAATGATCCAATTTGAGAATATCGAAGCTTTATCTACTTTTAAAAAATATTAATTTGAGTGTAGTTAAAACCAGAATATACTTCATACTCTTATCAGGTTTATCGAAATCGAAAATTATTAAACTGAAACTCATTTCCTATGTATATATATATATATATATATATATATATATTCGAAATGTAATACGTTGGTGGCACAGCGGTAGAATGCTCGCCTACCACGCCTCATTTGGTTCGCGGTTCGATCCCCGGCCACCGACACACTCCTTTGCCTCGCTAAGCTAGTAATAAGACTGGTAAAGAAAGTAGGTTTTGCATGAGACTAGCAACCCCATTCTGTAAAATTAACACCACTGCTTTGGAAACTTCAAGCCTCTCTCTTGAAGCCCTGTGTTCCACTGAGAACGTAAAGGAATAAAAAAAAATTCGAAATGTAATGAAAATGATAAAGATGTACCTTTTTAGATGCACTTTCCCAGAATGCAAACACGACTTTAGTAGCTTGATTGCAACCACATGATGTCCCATAGTCTGCATCACCTGTGAAATTTTTCTCACACCAATCCAGTTCGTCAAACAGATATCCTGAAATCAGGAAATTAAATCGGCTCTTAATTAACTTTGTTGTTACTTTCTTAATAATGATGTTGTAAGTGATCTGTTAAAAAAATACCATAATAATTCGCTTGCAGTATATATAAACCAGGGAAGTGTTATGGCTTACTGACACCAGGTTCAGGATGATCAAGAGTGCTCTGACCCCGGGTGAAGGCTGACCATTGCATCTCGGTGGGTTAAAACTCGCGACGGACTCTAGTCAAGTGAGCTCGAGAGTGTAGTTTTTGTCAGTAGGGAGGCCTCACGGTCCTCACTTTATTTTGTGCGCCGGTGGCACAGCGGTTAAGACTCTTGCTGACCATGCACATGGTCCGGGGTTCGACCCCCTGCAGAGGCACACCTGATATCAATGATCAGCCTGCAAAATTTGGACTACCAATATCACATGTTGAAAATTCCATACTTGTACCAAAAATACAGTGTGGAATCAAGCTATAATCAAAATAAAATAACGTTTTGAACACAATTTTTACTTCATAATCATATTAATTCTAACCTACAAAAATCAAAATTCTGTTTTTACAGTTCCTATAGCGGCATATCACAAGCCGACAGAAGTTAAAATTCATTGGACACTAAGTTCTCATCTCGTAGGTCGTCATTTGTGGGTTCAGGGTTCGACATATGATGTCGCTGTGAATGAACACTGTCGAAGAGTCCTTAACTAGAACTGAATAGGTGTCCAGTACCCCTTCGTTATCACTGCTCCTCTAAATGATGCCAGTTTGTGACGAAATTCATCCTGAAGTTTAAGTGGTTTTGTCACATTTCGTGAAAGTAGTTTATGCACTGGAAAACATCGAATTAATGAAATCTTTGATATATATCTCAGTTTTTTCGAGTTGACCACGGATTGATATCAGTTAGAGAACCATTGAAAACGAACAGGGAGTAAAGGACAGCTGTTTCATCCTAGTTTGGGAATCATCGGCAGTACACACTCACCACTTGGGTTCGAACCCAGGACCTTCCGGTTACAAGACAAGCTCGTATGCAATTCAGTCACTGAGACCCGATTCAGTGGCTCATCTAGTCGAGGTGAACCATATTTATGTCTGTCACCTTCTGTCTTACTTTAGGACACTATTTATTATTTCTAATTCACAAATTCTTTCTACGTTGAGGTTTTCGTAAATGTACTTTGTTTACAGATATAGCATTATTTTGTTAACATCACCTTCTGACTTAATGAAAGCGTGGAATATATCGTCAAGTAGCATGAATCAAGGAATATGACCAACAAGTGTATGTGTGTGTATATTTATTCACTCACCTGGAAGTGTGGTTTCTAGACTTGCGCATTCTCCAAGACGTCTACACATTGCACGAATAACATCGAATGCTTGTGAATAAAAGTGTGCCTGTCAGTGACATTATAACAGAATTTCAGAGTAATGAAATTCATGTAATGTAATGAAGTTAAAATAGATTGAAAATGGTTACTCTACTTACATATATTCCACTACTTAATACCACCACCTACATTCCTTTAATGCATAAGTGAATTTCTCACACGTGTAAATCTAAACTCCATCCATGGACTTCCATTCTATAGTTATTTAGTTAATGCCGATTAAGTGATGCAGGTATTCAATGAAACCAAATACTGAGAACTGAAATTTATTTGCTCAGCTTTAATGCAGTGGGAGGCTGAATGTAAGACAATGACCAAAACTACCGATCTGATTTTAGCTACCCTGAAAAGTTTGTATGTGAAGTGATCTCATATAATTATTTAAACTTTGTAAAAATCAATTTTTTTAATGAATATTGGTTATTAATAAACAGTCCACCGGTAAATATCATCTATAAGATATGTTACAGAAAAAAATGGTTTTTGTTTTACCAGTTGTTGGTTCCTTTGACCATTGCAATATTGATGATAGTGAGGATATAGAAATCAAGTCTGAAGTTAAGTATCTTGGATTAATTCTTTTTTCTGACCTATCCTGATCTTCCCATGTCATAGCGATTTCTAAAAGAATATTTCGTCTGACGTTTTACATCAAGAAGTTAAGGCACTCAGGCATAACTCAATCAAAGCCTCTTCTTACAGTTTGTCAACTCGTGTATTTTACCTATTCTTCTTTACTGTTCACCCTTATTCTTTCCTGGATTGCTTAAAAAAGACGATGTCATACTTTCTAGAATTCTGAAGAATATCAGTAGGGCAAGTGGTGTCCCATTGGGCCATATCGTTGACATTGTCATTAACAGGCACTTAATTTGATACAAACAATTTGCTAAAGGGATTTGTCAGACTGTGAACATCCACCGTAGCACCCACAGCTCCAACCTTGTGTCTCCTCAGGTAAAACAAGAAGTCTTTTCAGAAGACTTTATTCACGTACGTCTAAGTAGAAAAATTCCACAATACCAACCATATTTTGCACGTACTTTATTTTATGAAAACAGTGTCAGGGACGAACTAACTAACTAACCTTCTTTGCACTTGTAAATAAACCATTTTCTCCATCCTTATTCCACCAATCTTTATTGTTATTGTTCTTCTTATATTTATAATCCTCGCAATATTTTGTTTTTATTTCTTTCTTTTTTCATAAGTGTGAACACCATTTAAGCTATATTATAACTGTTAATCTTGTATTTCCCCTCACCATGCTGTATCAACAGAACATTAGATTCAGTAATGTATAACATGCTAAAATTTTCAAACTGAATTCACAATACTGTTTGGAACAAAATCACTGTTATTATTATTATTATATTTAATATTCTCACTTCGTACTTCGAATATTTTTGACTTTATATCGTAAATGTGAACAAATGCCTCCGGTTAATTTAATTTTAATTTTATTTATATTTTGAGTAAATCAGATGCAATATTGTGACAAATGCTGAGAATTCCATTCTGTATTATAAGTACTGTTTTTGGAATAAAGTAGATTATTATTATTATTAACAGTGCTTTTTATTTGCCCTTGTGATTATCTTCAGTGAACTCGAAAATTCTCGGAGCACATTTAAATCATAGTCTGAAGCAGTTCACATATGTGTATTTTTACATCCCATCCGTTGAAAAGTCCAGTTAACTGTTGTTTCAACTTCCACATAGTTGCTCAGTCATCGGGCTGATGCTCAGGGGCGGGGAGAGTCTTATTTGGAAATTTACGGAACATTTTCAGTTATCTTAATACCTGAAAATACAGAACTCGGAAATCACTGTCATGTGTATGCATAACAGGTAGATCTTTCTTGTAATGATTTAGGTTATGTCAATATAATTAGTATTGATAAGGCTATGCTTTCAAGAAATCAATACAGAGGATTACTGGAACATTTACTTCATATGTTCATACACAGAATGGTGACATGTAGAAAGTAATGTTAATCCTACCTTGATTAACTACAATTCAGTCTGATTTTAGACGACCAAAGAGATCTGTGCACTAGGCCGCAGTACTTTGGAGTAAATATTCTATGTTACATATAAAACATTTTGATTAAAGAAAGACCAAATTTGCAGCATAAAATGATACCATTCTATTTCACAGGTTTTCATCATCTGCAAACTACCTGAAATTACAACGGTTATAAATAATAACATTTCATACTTCATTGTTTGAAAGGTAATAGAGAAAACATTATAGGATGAACGCATCCGGAATATAAGGATTAAAATTTTGTAGTTCAAGTTACCATGAATTTATATACTATCAAACTATGAAAAAAGAAAAAAAGGGGGGGGTGAGAGAAGATAGAAAATAGAAAAATCTAATAAACAGTGTCAACATGGCAACTCAAAGAGGTCGAAGTTCATCAATTTGAAAACGTGCTTAGTGAGTTGACCTCACTAGTGTGTATGAGTAATCAGTGAAATGAAAGTGATATGGTTACCAATCTCTCACTCCCTTGGTAAATTTTAATCCTTATATTCTGGATGCGTTCATCCTACAATGTTTTCTCTATTACTTTTCAAACAATGAAGTATGAAATGTTATTATTTATAACCATTGTAATTTCAGGTAGTTTGCGGCTGATGAGAACCTGTGAAATAGAATGATATCATTTTATACTGCAAATCTGGTCTTTCTTTCTCTATCGAAATTTATCAAGGGAACCAAATGTATGAAAAACATTTTGATCATGTATTTATAAACCGGTTTGTGGTTCATACTAAAATGTATAACATAACTTCAGAATGGACGTGAACTGTCTATCGAAAATAAGACCACTAAGCGAAGGATAGGTATTTAAAAACGATTCTGTCTGTAAACACAAGTGATATGGGAACATCTTATCACCAACACTGACAATATGCAGGTGGCAAAAGAATGTTGTCTGTATTAGTTTCCCGGATTATTACTCTACCAGAAATCTTCGAGTATCCACAACATGTTCTCACACATAGAAGCTGTAGGACCTATGAAGTTAGAGACGAAACATGAAAATTCTATTTCAAGCTACTCTGCTATCCGTGAGCAGGAGAATGAATACTTCCACATCAGATTCTTGTCCTAATTCACAATGTTGTATGTGTCGAGCATGATACTGAGCTAGCAGAGCTTACGTATTGCTTTTTGAAGTTGATTCAAAACATGCATTCAGCTAGATTCGGTGTATTAACCCCAGAGGATATACAGAACTGTGTTCTAGTTCTTGCCGTGCTGGAATTGACACAACAGTAGACTGTTTTGTAAACTTGAGAGAAATCAACTGTTTTTAGACAAGTTTATGTGTATTTCAAGTTTGAGTAATTACTTAATCATTAATTGATATGCGAAATTCGCCCTACCATGCTCTAGCTGGATAGATAGTAGATATTCTCAAACCTTTGCATGAGAAGATAGTGAAATATAGCGTCAAAGATGTATTTTAATTCATAGACAAAATAAAAGATATTAATATCAAGGACAAAACCATGATACCTCTGGACATAACATCCTTATTCACAAATGTACGTCTAATAGAAACAGTTAACTACAAATGTGAACAATTGGATAACCAGTCGATAAATATTGGCATCCGTACTGAAATCCTAAAAGAATTGTTATTAAGGTGTACATGAATGTAAACTTCAAATTTGACGGCACGTTTTACAGGCAAGTGGACTGGGTGGCGATGGGCTCTGCATTGGGTCCCATTTTGGCTGATTTCTTTCTAAGTAAGCTAGAAAGTGGGCCTTTGAACAACCTTATCAGAAAGTTCTCTTTTTATTGCAGGTATATGGATGACACCTTCATTCTTTGTGATAATGTTTCGGGTAGGAGCACAATAATTACTGAATTCAATAAAGTGCATTTGGCTATGAAATTCACAAGCGAAGAGGAATCCCAAAACAGAATTGCCTTTCTGGATATACTCCTTGCAAGTAAACCAGATGGTACCATGAAAAGAAATTTTCATGAGGAAAGTACATGAACAGGACAATATACACATTTTCACAGCTTCGTTCCTATCAGGTACAAAAGAAATTTAGTGAAGACCCTCAGCCACAGAGTTAGAGCTTTATGCTGAGAAGAAGTAATTGAAGATGAACTAAGGATTGTATACGATACCTTGATCGAAAATAGCTATCTCGAAAAATTTATCAAGAAACACATGACAAAGAAAGCGGAAAAGGACTTCTCACTATCTGTAAACAATAATCCTCTATACATATACGACTGCAATTCAAGGGTGATATACCAAGTGAGATAATTACAAAGAAATTAGGAAAATCAGTTCGAAGAACTTTTAGTGCTGCCGAACTATACGTATTATTCTCTACACAACCGATGGTGCTACCTCGACTGAAAGATGAAGTACCTAGACAAGCTAGCCACTTCGAATTGTATCTACCAATTCAACTGCGCTTGTGGAGCGAGTTATATTGGCCGTTGCTCTAGGCACTTGATTTTTTGTACTCGAGAACATCTTCCACTATGGCTAAGTAAAAGTGTAGTTAAAACCATTAACAGTTCGATATTGTACTATCTGGTGCAAACCGGCTGGCCAAAAAGCCAGCCAGCATTGAAGACTCCTTCTCTATCATCTAACGGGTGCCTAATAAATTGCCAAAATCATCGAAGCATCGCATGCTCCAAACAGCAGAGGCTATTGCAAACAACCAGTGCTCTGTGTTCAAAAGAAGCAAGTCCAGCTCCTACTAGTGCCCTGGTCGGCCTTTAGTAGAGACTATAAATTCATGAATTTGTACTATTATCTTTCCTAATTTTTCTGACTTTCAGCTTATTTTGATGTTGATACTATTGAACTGTAATCTATCAATATTACTGATTAGATGTTATTTAAACAATAATGTTGTTCATAACACTAATTCATTCGTTCACTAGTGTGACGTGTCTAGTCATTTCTTTGGTGCAGACTGAATTCTGTCAGTCAGTCAGGTTTTCAATGTGGCCACCGTTTTAGGTAGCTCGCCACCACGGTGCACATTGATTTGATGATACTAGATAGTTGTAGGCGATCGGCGCTATAATGTATACATATATATATATATATAACTGTAGAGCCTGATGATGAAGGGGTTATCGAAAAGAGTACTCTTTGTTCAGTATACATTCTTTTGAAAATTTTAATGAGCATTTTTAATCAATTACTTAATCGTCAAACGCAGCGTTTTGAATTGAGTCATATTCGTATTTGATATTATGAAGATGAATAGAGATGACTTCGAAGATCGTTTTATTGAGGATAGTGCTTTCACTGAACAGGAATCACATAAACAGATAGTACAGTGTACAAAACTTAATTGTGGACAAAAGCTTATTTCGAAATTAATACACACGTACTTATCCAACAATAAACGTGATTCCTTCCACATATATAAATTATGGACCTTTAACAGAAGCTGGTATGATAACCCACAAATTTGGCGTTTACACTTGTTTATGCCCAGAGTCTGTTTCCTACTAAACTGTCTGCCTAAGATATTTCCATTAACTTTATCATTCTTATGTCTCAACACAATTTTCGTTAATTTTTTATTCCTTTACACTCCCCGTGGAACATAGGGCTTCGGAATAGAGGCTTGAATTTCCCATAGCATTGGTATTTATTTTTATGGGACTGGAGTTGCTAGCCTCATGCCAAACTTTCCCTCTTTACCAGTCTTATTACTAGCTTAGCAACATAAAGGAGTGTGTTGGTGGCTGGGGATCGAACCGCGAACCACTGTGCCACCAATGCACGTCTCGAAACAGTAGTGTATTTAATTTGATGTTTTCGTCGGATGTTTATCTAGAAAGGACAGAGTAACATACTATACTATACTATAAAATGTGGTTAGTTATTTAAAAATTTGGGTGAAGTTTTCATTTCAGAAGTAACGTCACTGAAGTACAATGTCAACGTTGTTAAATGAGACTTTTGTTCTGCGAAGTTCAGTGAACATTTTCAAGCAATAAAGCAACTGTTTAGTTCTTCTAAATTAAGAAACTTTCCTAAGCGCTAGATGAAGAGCATTCGCAACAGGCTTCCCATTTCAGGCTTTATCGACAACTGCCGTCACTGAAGATCAGAATGAATTGGTAAGAAAAACTCTGGGAACGAACCAATCAAGAACCTATTGCCTACCCACCAAATATGCTGAAGAAAACGGAGCTGGATCGGACACACTTTAAGCAGATTGTGGAGTGACATCACACGTCAGGCCATCACTCAAATGGAAACCGGATGGGAAATAACGAGTTGGGCGTAAGTCCCAGTGTGACAAAGATGAGATCGTGAGAGGAGGAGATGAGAGGTTATGGCCAATCGTGGGGCCGTCTAAAGAGGATCACGGAGAATAGGATCTTCTGAAGCCCAATGTTCCACTGAGGATCCAAGGGAACAATAATAATATTAATAATTAGGTAAAGATTAACATATCGACAGCAAACGTAGGAAATAGCTTCACAGCACTTTCTTATAAATTATCAGGTTAATTTACATTTTACCTTCTTCAGTGAGTCATATTTCATTACTACTCTAAATAAAAGATATTAATAGTTTGAAGAGGAGGAAAGATTATATTTTAATTTACTCAGTACTAAATGATATTGACCACAAACTGGAAGATATGTAAGTGAAAAGCAACAAGTTGGCAGAAGAAGCATCAAACATAGGAATTCCTTCAGATGAACATAAAGAAAACAGAGGTGATGAAAATTCCTGGTCAACAGCAACAACAACAGACAACAATCAGCCAGCATAAGTGGGAGAAATCTGAAAGAAGCAACCTCCATCACCTACCCACCCTGGAAAGCATCGTTTCAACTACAAGCGGACAGAATCGATGAGGATATCAATCCAGCGAGGATCGAGAAAGCGAGGCAAGCTTTCCTCTCTTTCAAGTCTCTGTGGAGATCAACACCACTCAGCATCAAAAATAAGATTTGGATTTTCAACTCCAATGTGAACTCACTGCTACTATTCGGATCAGAGACTTGACGCCGCGCCGCGTCATGAAGAGCATTTTGAACAAACTTCACACATTCATCAACAGCTGTCTTCGCTCAATACTACTCAAAATCAGATGTCTGGCCAGAAAAACTCAGCAATACTGAGGGGTCTCCGGCAATGAGAGAACCAACCCAGTGGTAGCCGATTGTGCAACAAAAATTCAGGAAGAAATGAAGGTGGATTGGTCATACTCTGAGAAAACAAACCACCAAGTGACATCACATGGTAGGCCATTGCTCAAGTGGAACCCAAATGGAAATCGGCGAGTTGTTTTTCAGTGTGGGGGTGATCTGGAGGGAGTGATGTGAAGAGGGGATGAAAGGATGAAGACAGACGTGTAGCCAGGTGAAAACGTTGGCAGGGAACCAAACGCAATGGAGACGTTTGGCTGAAGCTTTATGTTCCTCTAGGAACTAAAGGAAACAATTATAAAAATAATAAATGATATTAACCACAAATAAATTTATTCAAAAGAAAATACCTTCATGAATTACTTGGGATAGAACAACAGCTAAAGTGGTGATGTCAAACTGTGGTGGAAAGTTACCACCTGCTCTTTTTCAAATATCCACTGTTTTGTATGGATACCACGTTAGGCACTCCGATTTCATGTTTCCAATGGTGAAATCGCATAAAGTTACTTGTGCTCAGTTTTGTCAAAATATATACGCTTACTAAAGCAATACTTAATACTTGAAAAATATTAAATTAAGATGAATCTTCTGCGTATCTTGAAATGAATGAATAGTCAGACAGAATTACTTCTCACAAGGCTTGACATTTTGTATACACACATTTATTACAAACTGAAGGTAATGTACGTATACTTACATTTTCTATCTTTGGTTGTTTTTTGAATGCTTTCTCGACAAATTCATCGTATGCTGTGGGTTGCATAACACATTCTGACTGATTACGTGCGCCATGGAAAATCTCTTCAAACGATTGCCATATTTCCTCGCAGTCTATGCTTTTATGATTGAAAAGGATTCAATTGAAATACATATGAATGAGATTTTGGAATTTCATGATTTAATGTTCATTATTATTACTGTGAGTGATTCAGATTACTGAGTGAGAAACAGCTTCTTATGAAGGCGCAGTGTTTAACTTCACTACCGACAAGTGACATATCTCACACCTAATGAGAAATCATACTGTGAGAGTAGACCTTTCTGAATGCCTAAACAACGTGTTGTCACTGCGAGTGACACTGTCCAACGTCGGACTCATTTCTTATCCACATCAGTAAAACAAGGTTCTTAGTATTAAGTGGAAGTGAAGAAAAGTATGCATAGGTTGACAGTTATTCGTATGCAGTCAGCGATTCACGAACTGTTTCGACTTTTCTCAGCATCCGGATAAAATGTGACAGCCTGAATCACCTTTATAGGTGGATCAAATATCCATATGTGCACGAGTTAGTTCCTTTTTTTGTTTTCAGCTCCTTTTTGTACTCTTCAAATAATAATAATAAAGTGAAAACAAAGTGTGTTTTAATTTGTGACTACATTTTCGCCATGTTACTGAAAATCTTAATTCAGTAGTCTCGAGTATTATCCTACAAATCTTCTATGAATGTTCCATTGACATTCGCAGAATCAAAGATTTAATCACGGTTCAGAATTCTGAGACAGGAATTTCACTTGGATCTACGAATATTGATATGTATCAGGCTTGTTTAATTATTACTATGAATTTTACGAGTTGATCACGGATTGATATCAGTTAGAGAACCATTGAAAACCAGGTAGTACTGAACAGTTGATGTTTCATCCTAGTTTGGGAATCATCGGTGGTACGCACCCACTGGGATTCGAACCCAGGACCTTCCAGTTACAAGGCAAGCAAGCTCGTATACCATTCAGCCACTGGGACGGGATTCAATGCCTCATGAATTCTAACTTCTACACATACGTGATTTAGCGCGACCCCAACCATTGTCGTTGGTGGGACATCCATCCACACATGTAACATCTAATTGGATCTCACTGGTCACGACTTCTCACAAGAACTCCAGGAAGCTCCATCCTGTAGCAAGTCACTAGCGAGCATCAGATTAATTTTCTATAATTTGGTTTGTGAGGGTTAGTTATGAATGCAGGCGAAATATTATAATGGAGAAGATTTGTAGCTCAGGTGGGGGATTTTGATGTATTTCTGTTCTCTGAGCTGGATGGTTTATTTGATAAGCTTTCAGTTTGAAATATGCGCTGAAGATGCTGCCTAGTAAGTAAGGCAATGAATGCTTCGTAAATAAACCATCTAGCTTAGAGAACACAACTATATCAAAAATATATGTTAGATAAATACCATTCGGATATGCGTTACAGTGGTATTCATAGTGTCTCGTTAGATTTCTAAAATCAGATCAGTGTAAGCGGTACTGTCGCTTGAAATAAACTCATTCGGCGCTGTATGCTTAACTAGACATATAACTTCTGGAATAAGTATAATAAATGATTGAAATCAAGGGCGACTTAAACTTCTGTGGGAATGAACTATTGCGGTTAATAAAATAGCACGGGTGGAATCAGAAATTTTAATTAATCACGGAAAAGCAGATTGTCAAACTAACTGAGAAGGTAAATAATGTCTTGAGTGATATGTACAGTAACTAAAAAACTAATTTTCCGGAAGATATTCACATCTAACATTGAAAATCGGAGATTTCAGGAACATGCCAAGTTTCACGTCAAATAATAGAGACAAAACTTAAACTTTAACAAACTACTTAAACCACTATACTTTATGATATAGACAAAAGTGTGCCTCAATCAAATATGTCATGTATTTGAGTGAATATATATAACTGTTAAGAGTAACTTACTCAAGAACATTATGTTCAATGGCCCATTGAGTGCATCTGGCTTTGACTGTGTCAGCGAAATAATTCCTTTCCAGCTGCTCTGAAGAGCAAATAGGCAATAAATTAATCGACAACAGCAACAACAACAACAGCAATAAACAGCCTGAGCATTTATTCATAATGGATTTCTTGATTTGATCAGGCTAATTAGAGTGGAATGATTGTGCAACATAGAGATATATATGTGGTTGGAGTGATCAAAGTCCATTTCAAATGAATATAATGATATAATTCAGCATTAATTGTGTCGTTGTATTCAAAGTGTGTGCGTGTGCGTGGTGAGTGTGTGTATGTGTGTGTAAAATACCACACTTACATTTTCATGTGGTATAAATTATTCATGCAGCACAAATATCAGTCCCCTGGTGGTTTACACTTCTACACTCCTACTTGACTATTTATTGGTCATATTCAAATTTGATAGGTGGAATTCGATATAGTTATGATAGACAGGAGTTCTTCGATTGGTCATTGCAGGACTTTAGTGTAGTGGTTTATTATTATCAAACCAATTGTGATATCTACTGTAGCTTCTTTATTGAATTGTTTACCTTTGAACATCGCTCATTATAAACAAGAATACCTCTTGAATGAAATCAATACTTTTTAAGTTAAGTGGAGTAGAGAAGGAAATAGAAAATATTTTTGAGAAAAGGTTGAACTTGAGATTCCGTAAATGACTCATATTTTAGCATACTTATTCAATGCATTTCTGCAGCTGTTAGCTGACATTATTATTCAAGTATTGGTTTGTAGGAATTTGATTCACTGGTTACAGGATTTTATCATCAGCTGACGTTGGTTAGAGAACCATTGGAAAGCCAGCAGGGATCACTGGACAGCTGTTTCTTCAGCTTGATTTTGGTAATCTTCAATAGCACTCACCCAATGGGGTTCCGACCCAGGACCTTCTGGCTAAAACACGGGCGAGCTAGCTCGTGGACCACTAAGCCACCGGGACCCAATCTAATGGCCAGCCCATGAATTCTTACTTCTACCAATTCTCGACAGAGCTCGGCGCCTAGCCAATGTCTTCGGCGAGTATTTGTCCTCACACCCGACCTGCTGCATCCTACTGGCCACGACATCCCACTTAAATCCAAGTAACTAACTACCTACCTGAATAGGGCCAGTCGCTAATGAGCATCTCATTGGTACTCAAGTATTGACACTATTTTCAGTGGAGAATTCAGTTTATGGACTAGCTGAACCAACATGCGTGAAGCGTAGCGTAGTGAGACATTCTCAGATTCAACCAACAACACGAGAAATACATCGAATCGTACTACCATAAAAAAATTTAAATTTAATCCTGTGCGATTAAGTGTAGTAGAACTGGTTTGATGCGGTAAAAACAACGAAGATAGTATGTGTAGATGTACACAATTGAATAAACAAATCAGGTCAAATCTTACAAGTTATGTAATACTAAAAAGGACATAGGATATATAAACATAGTATACATAAATATCATAAAAGTACGGATGAAATGAAGAAAAAGGAGTTGTTGGACGTTTAATTAGAATTCACCTAGACTAAGGGAGATACAGAGGTAGAAGAAACTTCTTTTCTGCACAAAGTCTGCAACTGTTCTCTCGAAGTTCCATAGCTTCAGCTTCGCGTATAAAGCAGGTTCAAATTACATCCGAAAGGTTACATGGAGTGTGGCAGATAACCTTGAAGGCACTTTATCTGTCTACTTGGTAAAC
>OX235271.1:188190446-188338113 GCA_944472155.2 Trichobilharzia szidati | reverse complement strand
AGCATCAACAGACATTTGTTTTTTACTTGTAAGTTTATTGAAAAGTTTCCAAATGTTTGAAGGATTTTTACATGATAAAAATTTTTCATTATATAGTCTGTTCAATCTTTCTATTTCAATTTTTATAAGGGTGTTTATTTTACGGACACCAGTATTATCACAATTCTTATACAACTTCTCTTTTTGTCTTCTAAGTTTTTTCAGCTGCAAAGAAGAGATCCTGTCAAATCTCGAAAACAGTGTTTCATATGGACAGCAAATATCCAAACAAAACTTCAGATAATCGGTTATATTAGAGACAGTAGCATCCAACTTATCGTCAGTAAATAGTTCCCAGTTGGTATCATACAACATGCTTCTTAGTGCTAGAATGTTGTCATGGGAATATGAACGTTCATGTATCTTCTTTGTTAAATGACGAAACAATTTTTGTTGCAACTTGCCGTACACTTTCGGTAAAATACGAATAATGCAGTGGTCAGAGTTTGACAAAGGAGCTCTCCTTCGGGTTTCATATACATCACGGTCGTTTATGAAAACCAGGTCTAGTGATTTGTCCAGACGTGTATTTAACTTGACTAGATTCTCATGACCAAGTGAAGTAAGAAAGCTGTGATCACATGAATTAAAATCACCACAGACTATAGACAACGAGTTTCCGAATGCAGGAGCAGCGAATTCAGTAAATTCATCTGCAAACGTAACTATATTTGAAAGGCTACAATTGGGTGTTATATAGATATTTGTTATGTATATGTAAGAATATTTACTTAAGTGTTTTGGGCGACACCTGACGGTTATGCAGTCTATATTGTCATTAGAATAATTGAAGCAAACGTGATTTGATGTAGACCAACTTGTGTTTATAAAAGTGGCTACCCCTCCTCCACATTTTTTCTTAGAACTTTTTCTATCTCGGCGAAAAACTTTATATCCATTTAATGAAACTAGATTATCATCATAATGCTGGTGCAGCCAAGTCTCTTGTATTGCTAAAACGCCAGCGTTTCGATAAACATTAGAATACATTAGGGATTGAAGATAATCCATTTTGTTGGACAGGGATCTACAATTAGTGCTAACGAGTTCAGGAACAGTCATTTGATTAATTTGTGTACGTTTCAGTGCACGCTGCCATCCACAGTAATGCTTTTTTCTCAACTTTTGTGGATGACACAACGCAGTAGGTTGTATTGATTTTAAAAATGCGCGATTATAAATAATACGATTAGAACACATTATTGATAAATTAAAACAAAATTAAAAGAGCAAACCAAAGCAATTTTGCAAAATGTTGTAAGGTGGAATTTTTGGTAGCCCTATGTTCAAGCAGGCCGCCGATTTGATTAGCTCGCCAGTGAAGCACCCTCAAATGGATATGAAGACGCAATTACCATGCCATGAGGAAATGTCTTCGTAGCTATCGCCGTATATAAAAAACGTGATTTGATAAAATGGGTGTAGCTAGTGAACGTGTAGTATACTACTTGTTTAAGTAGTCTGCACTCGAAGAAATCAACAATCAATGAGATCATTACAAATAAGTTCATATTTACACACACTGATAACATATCGACATATAAATCAATCATCGTACATCGATTGCTTTTAATTATTGATTGACAGTCATGATCAAAACAATACTTAGTTCAATCGTGTTGAAATAATCTTTGATAATCAGAGTCGTCAGAGTTTATATTGTTTTCTCTGATATATGCTCAAAGCAGAAGCCACCCACTGACTGTAACAACCCACACATATTTACATCTTTTGTTTGGAATAATGTGATTGTTATTATTACTAATATAGTTTTAATTTGCTCACCTCCTACCTAATTAGAAGAAGGCAAAGGTTTTTGATGATTAAGCATTTTTGTTTATCGCTCACTGTTTTCAGCATGGTGTCAATTCTCAGGCAGAACAATTTAACCAGATGTTTGCATTTATTTAGATTAGGGAACAATAAAAAAAATTTATCACGTAGACTTCTCCTTGGGTGTATAAATAGATACAGTCACTTTGTAGATGCAAATTATTGTATAAAAATGTTGAAACTGTGGATTTGTTTGGCGTTCTGTCTAATTTTCGTCCTTGGAAATTATTGTGCTGAAGGTAAGTAAATTTGCCATTTTTGCACTGCATAAAGTGATCAGTGTTTCTTCCAATGTATGCCTGCCTAATTGCTTTCTGCCCTGAATAGATGATTTGAAGTTCCTTCAGCACATCGTAAAATATTAAACAATGGAATTCTCTTTTGTGACCAATTTCCCAGTGGTTAATCAATCAATACTTCGACCAGATTTTTATCAACGAATCTTCCATACATCATGTTATAAGACTTTTAGAATCGTCACTATAATTATGTCTTTAGAGTTTTCTGAAAGTTAGCTGGAGGGAGGTAACGGCGTTTACTGCCATAAGTCAACATACTGTGCCAATAAATTCAGTTACACTGATTGATGTCACTCTACCTGGAGTTCGGAAATTTTTGAGATCCAGTGACTTTATTATTGAGCTACTTATATATGCAACACTTTGATATGCCTTATTTGTAAGATTCATTAAGCCATTTGAAGTAAAATGATTCATCACATTCAATTTGTATTGAATTTTCTTTTATACATTTATTCAGTCGAAGCATTCATGTGTTCTAGGAAGATATTCGCATAAATTCACTCTTGCAGTGGAATGGCTTATAGTATTATTATTTACAAAATATTGAATTCCTCAGTGAGATGATAAGAATTTAACAAAAAATAGACTTAAGTACCGTCCTGAGGTTGTATAGTTATTTAGATTCCGTTTAAACATTTCACATTGACTTATTTGGTTGCATTGGACTAAGTAACGGGCGCTGAGGTCAGCTCCCTGTTTCTTTGACAGACTACATCTGGCGGTAGAATTAGAGGCGCATTTTCCTAGCGTACAAGAATAAATTGGTCTGATGCACCAGCATCTTCTAGAATGTTGGCATTTCTTTCGAAAGTGAAAGTGTAATACCAATATTTCATGCACTTATGCGTTATCAGTTAGACTGTCGCCAACGAGTGACGCCTAAGGAAGTCAATAGTTGACTAAGACAAAACGATGTGATATTGTCTCCAATTCGCTTAATATAATTTACGATGGTATCAATAGCCAATATAGAACAGTGCAATCGATTTTGTACAGCATCACTATAAACAATGGGAATAAAAGTCGTCCTGTCATGGGATGAGTTAATCAGTGCTTGTCATTCACTTTACTTCTCCGATTTGTATTCTGTCTGTGTAAGAAGGATGAAGAAATCATTTGAATTGATTAAGCTACTCATCAAGTTACATGCTGCTTGAATATTTATCGTTTGAAACTAATCCCACTGGATAGCTGATCCAAAGTTTCGTCATCTAGTGTAGTGATTTCTACCAGCTGATAGACATGTAAAGTATTTTCATCCGTCCGATATCATGCGTAACCCACTGTAGCTCCTAGTTTTGTGTATGTATAGTTTTTACTACGAATCCATGTTCTATCAGTTACAAGAAAAATTTCTCCTGTAAACATAAACGGTTACTTCTATTACAAATTTATTTTGAAGTACCTGTAATGTATTTACATAAATGAAATGTTATTTCTACACACGGTAAACATGATTCTCTTGAATAGTCTAAAACTTCTTTATTTTTAGGCGAAAATGCTGGTACGTTCACACTGTTTTTCACAAAAATATTATTTTTGAAAAAAATGTGTTGTCACATAATCATGTTCAACTGGTGGGCGGAAATTGTAGCATTCAGAAATTGTGCCGTGAAATAGTCAGCAAAACAAAATATATCATAAATTTGAAATTATCATTCTGTGAAGATTATACATGATGCTCAGGCGCGAACAAACTCTTCAAAATAAAAAAACTCGGTAACAAATTTCCATGCATGGTTATCTATCCCCAGTTGACGCAATTCTAGGACGTCTTTATCGTTGCTGCATAGGTGGAATGAGTTGGTCATCAGTATCGCTTGAACTGATGATCCTCCATTTGCAAACCAGCAGTCTCGACAGCACTGTCAGCACTCAGACAAAGACATGGTAAATCTACTTTGACAAATATCACTAAATATACAAAAATCTGGTGTTTAGTAATATTATAGTTATCTTATATATATATATATATATGTTACATCTCCACTAAAGTGAAACCATACAGTTTCGAGACATATTCAGAATAATCTCTTCTGCTGGTAAAATCCTAATATTCTGAAATTATTCACAAAACTACGAGACAGATAAGATTTCAGAGAAAAATGTTTTGTCTCCCCTAGTACTTTTGTTTCTGGTATAGGACCCACAGATGGTCTCTTGAATTCATCATATCATTTGACTGTTCATCACTAATGGCGGAATCCAAGAGGAATCTTCTTCATATGCAAGACCTATTAGCGGAATAGCCCTACTCACATTTCAGTGAATAATAATAGTGTTACCTTTGAAACTCGAACTTACAGCCCTTCATTTAAAAAAAAACAACATAAATTCCGAATTAACGAGAAAAACCTTCCTTGATTATGTGATTTCCAGATGAGATGTCTTATTATGTTGACAGTTATTAAAACAGCGGCACACATTAATGCTGCTCTGTGGAATCGCTACGAACAAAACAACGTTACATATATCATGTAAATCTTGGAATTTGAGTTATTCACTGTTTAACATTGACTGCTGTTATAAAAATATTAACTGAAGTTGATCTCCTGTTCGGATCACTTTTTAGTAAGGCAGGTTTATTCGTCACCCTTAATGAACATAAGGACACAGGTTTTCAATACTCAGTGCTTTAAAGTAGTGGAGAAAATTTTACTGAATGGTTGTAATCTCGTCCCCTCAGTAGGTGTGTCAGTAGGTGAGTTCACTTAGACATTTGAATCGTATTTTTCGACAACAACTTTACCTCTGAATATATTTATTTTATTATCTAGAGCTGACCATTATACAACAAAAGATTGCAATTTTAAATGATAATAAGCGGAGAAAATTGCCTAATATTACTAAAGTCAAATTTCTTGCCTACATTCTTAATATATGCCCCCTTTAAATGCAGGTTCACAGACAGAAAGTAGTAAGAATTTAATTTTATTCAACCAATGTCTGGATAATAATGGCAATCAAAACTGTAGACAGACTGAAAATACTTAAACCTGTTGCCTGTAAGATTAAAACTGCCCGCGATTCACGCAATACAATGATGCGAACCGCAAAAGGTTTCTAGTTGTTAGCTTAGATTACTATAATAATAATAATAATAATATGACATTCGTTTATATGATTGCTGAACACAGTCAGTTGAGATTGCAGAAAGTCGTGACCTGTTTAACAGTTCATTTTGTTGTTCAGCTGGTATAGTGTGAGAATATGAATTCCGCAACTTTCAGTCCAGTCGCAACCGGAATCTTTTTTTCCACTTCTAGTCACATCTATTGCATCTACTCGACCAACTGTTTAGAAAGCCTTTATTCCACAGTATCAACGACTGTTAAATACCCGTTTTCACTATATTACTGAATCCAGTCAGCTATTCCGCACTGCTTCTAACACTTTTAAGTGTAAAGCAGAGTCATTCGATAGCAAGGAAACCCGAAAGGTTTTATGAAAGCATAATACAACATTTTGAAAACACTATCTGAGAACTAATTCCATAAACATAAATGTGATTTGATTCTTTTGCAGATACTGCGGAAAAAGGTTAGTCATAATTGGGACTTAAAGGAGTCCTTCAAGCTGATGTCTCTAGTATTTTTTCACTCAAACTAGAAATGCAGGCCGTAGATGTATTTTCTAAAATTTTTAGTTGATTTAGTTGGTGTCTCTTCATTTGATTTTTACCATTATTGAAAAGAAATTTAAAATGAACTAGTTTCTCGCAAAATTTCAAATATCGACGCTGTATTTGGAGTGATAATTATTGAGACATGTACGAATAATGAACTGTGATTGTTTTTTATTCACTGTGATGACTATGTTCACTAGATTTCAGAATACGTCACAAAGATATTACTAACCCCTCCTATTCGACACGTTATATTTCACGATTTAGGGAAAATTGACACATACCCAAACTGCAGAGCATTTCTCGCAACATCGATTCACAGAAGCTGAATTTTTCTTTCTCCAAGATGAATGTAGGAATATCTGAGAATTCATATTTTTATATATGTGGTGTGAAGTATCTCGAAAAATTGAAGAGGAAGAAGAAGAGGTTGTCCTTCTTTCTCTCAGTCGGCACCTAACTTCTAAACGGTTACAACACCTCGTTTTGAATGAAAATGTCAATTTCTCCAGATCGACGGAGTTATGTCATCACCCTAAATGTAAACACTCTGCTTCTGATGATTGATATATAGCTGAATTCGCTCAATCAACAATACTGTTCTGTGTGTCTTTAATCTGTTTCCTGCTGAATTGCACCTTTTCTGGAGAAAATTCAACATTTTATCGCACACACACATAACTCATCATTTGCTTGATTGTTTCGAGGTGAACACAAGTGTGTGATGGCGGAAAAAACTGACTATCTTTCCTAAAACTCACTTTATCACTGTTGTCAATTACACAAAGATAAATCGTCCAGACAAATTTCAGTCTGAAACAATTACTACTTTCAGACATTTGCAAGTAGTCAAGTTGATTTATCTAAAATATATTTCTTCGACAAATAAGCCAACACATAAATAGTACATTTACTCATATGATTATTACTTGGTCCTTTCTACCATGTTGCTGCACACTTAAAATGTGTGATAGATTAGCAACAAGACTTTATGTAGCTTCTATGGTTGTTTGTGAAATTCACTTCTTAGCAAAGAAAATGACTATGACGTTTACGTGTACGTAAATTGTTTAACTAAGTAAGTAAGTAACTAACAAATAATTGTGTTCGGATTTATTGATCTGTTTTGTATGTTTAATCGGTTGATTATTCCTGCTGCTGCAAATGCTTCACACTTCAGTCATTCAATTGAAATGGTTTTGAGGTGTGTGTGTCAGTCATTATCCACCTTCTAGTTTACACTTGTTATGCAGATAGGCACATCAGGTGAGATGTTCTTTTGTCAAATGAAACAACACATCTGTAAATGTATGCAGAGAGACTTATCGCAGCTTCATTCTGCCTTAATGAAACAACATTGGAGTGTTGTATGACTTTGTAAATGAACTACTTCATTCACCAACATCAGAAATTTTGTTCTGAACTGACTGTCAGCATAAATTAAGCTGGCAATATCTGCAGTACAGCTTGTCATTCTTTGATTTCCATAATGAAGTAATAAAGAAAGTCTAAGGAAAGGGATGGATACAAGCACAGAAGAAACTAGTTTGTATGAAATTAATTCCTCAATAGAATGAGGAAGAATAGTAGCTGAGTAAATGAGTTGTGTATCAACAGTAATCAAATATGGATTCACTAACTAGGAATCGTGAGCTAAAATATGTCTGTGCAAAATTCTATCAGTTCACCAGTCAAATGGAATAAACACATGAATACTGTTCACCTGAATCCATGTGTAGGCTTAACTCAGTTTATGAATGAAAGAGTTTACAATGACATGTTGGTAATCATTTTCAATACGGTTTCAGAAAAAGTGATTAAATAGGAATTGGTTTTGCAGTTGACATCGTGTCTAGACGTTATAAAGAAGACAAGAGTTCCTGGAATCTGGTACAGTCAGTTAGCATACTTTGAAGATGCCAGGAAAGCTAAGCATATTCTGGATACACAGACTCCTAGAATTTTAGATAGAAAGACATGCCAATGACTTAAACATTTGTAAATACATAATGATTGTTGCATTTCCATGTATCACTGACATCTGAGTAAAACAATTATTGCTGTAGTGAGTATTCTTCTTTAGCGGATTCATGAACTGTCAGTCTCGGCACCATAAAGTTATTGTTCATGATATTCATGTCTAAGCTGTCGTTAATTTATGAATTAAATAGCTTACAGTGAAATGGTAGTAATCGTTTTCAGGGAAAGAGATTGAGTGAAGCTTTATATCGTGTTTATCTCTTTCAAACTGAGGATTTCTATTGAACGCTACAATCAACCGACATACTTCAAAGATTCCAGGAAAGCTAAGATGCTAAGAATAAGAAACCTCCAAGAATATATGACAGAAAGACAGGAAAACGAATATAACAGCGCTATGAAAAGTCAGTGATAGTTGCATTACCGTCTGTCGTTGACATTTAAGTGCAAAGTGGATCGTTGCAGTGCATTGTCAGGATTAGGACTTCCAGTCTTTATATCATGAAATTACTGATCAAGCCTACACAATTAGGAATCACCATTCATTGGCATCATTCAACATCAGTTCAGTCAGTAGGAAGTTTAATGATTAGCAGGTATTTCCTTCTTCTTGATAATTTAAAGTGAGAGGTATAGAACAAGAATTAATAGCCTCCAATAATGAACTTCTTTCACTATATGACGTAATTACTGGAAATGAAGTTCTCTATTTTATGACCTCCACAACTATTTTCTTAACTGTTAGAAATGTACATGATGTCTAACATTGGGTTATTTCATTCATGTATAAAAGGGCATCATTAATTATTTTATGTGCAAATAGTAACTAAGATTAATAGTCATAGTATCCATTTGTCACCTGAGATCAAGTATATTCACCATCCTTTGTAACTGACTGAACCGTAAATATGAAAGATAATATAACAATCTAACAAACAAACCGCCGGCTTCAATTAATGAATTCAGTGGAACTTTTTAAACAACTCTATAGCAGATATTTAAAATGCGACTGGCGAAAATTAAACTCTTTCAGAAATACCATATTAGTTTGTTTATTAGATGTATCACACAGCCAATGAAACAGTATTATTATTTACTGGATAACGAGGTTTCAAACACAATTTATTATTGTTCATAATCACAATAGTTATAATCACATGACTTCGAAACTTGAGTTTTACAGTTTTCTTTATTCTCTCCTATTTGTCGTCGTATAGGTAGTAGAATTTTCCAGATATCCGGCTGGACAGGTGTTGAATCATTCCTATTACAGGTATTTGCAGTTGATTCGATAGACAAAGATTCTGTTAACAATCTCTTTCTTCACCCTGTGACATTAGATCTTAAAACTGTCATCTCATCCCATACTAATGCATGGTTGTGAGTGCGCAATTGTATGTAGTGAGTGATATAGCTGAACTATTCTCCAGACTTCTTAACTTATTCGGGTCAACTAATCTAGATTTCGCTGCTAAGTTATTATGCTCCACTAGTCTGACTGTCCCTGTTCTACTACTTTGACCTATGTGTTTGACCTGACAATCAACTCAGGCAGGGTATTAGATAAACAAAGTTGTTCTCTTTTAAAGGCTCCACAGGATTGATCCTCTAACCGACAAAGCTTGTTTCTAGTTGAGTTTGTGGTTGGTTTGAATGCCAGCCACGTTTATTCCTGCCTTGTTAAGAATTCCGCTTAAGGTTTCCGAGGTTCGTTCCTTGTATGGAATTACTACTGATGATTTCGATTCCTTATTGTTGGTGTTGTCATTATCCTGTGCATGTTTGACATGCATGTCGTCATTATTATTATTATTATCACTATCACTATTTATTTTATTTTTACATTTCCCTGCATACTTTCTGACTAATTTATCAGGGCAATTATTAAGTTTCAAAGCTTCTCTTCTTCTCCCTTCTTCAGCAATATAAAATCATGTACACACAAAGGCTGAAGTAAGGAACTTCAGCCACCAAAGATCTAACGGGACAAAGCACCATATCTCTGCACACCAAAACTTGGTTGACAAAAATGAGATAAATAGCATCAAAGTACAAACTTATTGATTGATTGGTCAACTGAAAGACAAGATGAATTTCAGATTACACACAGGTTTAACCAAAATACGAAAATTGAAGCCATCAAGAAGCCATCAGTTTCAGTAGCAGAAAGCAGCTTTTGTTCCCACTTTTGCATCGTTTGCTTGTAAAAATGGCAAGTGACGTTAAAGTCGGAAAATGTTCTCTTCCTCTCTACTTCTAAACTCTGCGCCCGTTTTCATATCGCAGATTGTCACACTAAAAAATGAGTCTCATATAAAGTAAGTTCATAGTGCAATAGACTTTCAGGGCATCCCTATATTGAGACACTAAATGTTTCTTAGTATTGATTTACGTGAGTTAACTGAAAAGACACCTTTAGATACCTGTGATTGAGCTGGCTAACTATTATATAAAACCACAGCACAATTCACTGGATCTTGCCAGTAGACAGATCAACTTATCACTTTAAAGGACTCTTGAATCGACCATCACCTGCAACTCGCCCAGAAATACCACCAACAGTACTCACAGAACTACCTGCCAGTGGGCAGTGGAGAGAATAAAGGATGCACTGGATACAGATCTCCAGCCCACCGACTATAACAAGCTGGATTCGCGACGAGCAAATCATGTCCTGATCAAACTGCAACTCTGTGCAACACCATCATCATAAAACAGAGTATAGAATGGCAGTCAGACCTGTACCTCAACTTTATCGATTTTAACAAGGCCTTCGACAAAGTCGACTGAGAAGTAATTCGGAAACTGGTTCGACACTACGGCGTGCAGTGTCCAAGTCTTTATCAACTTCATTCAACAGCTGGCTTGTGGTAGTGGCACGTGCCAGGTGATCCACAACGGAAAATTCTGCGAGGCGTTCAAAGTGAATACAAGAGTAAGACAAAGCTGCCTGCTTGTTATCACCGATGATATCCCTAATTGTGGTGATGGAACGGATTATGTGTCAGACTGTGCTTGGGAGCGAGGAGACAGGAATACATGAACCACCGACAAGAAGACTCTAGAAGATCTGGATTTCACAGACGATCTATATAAAATGTCACACACACTCGAAGAATTGCAGGCGAAAACCAACAAACTGGATGAAGAGTCTGGTAGCGAAGACAGGACTGCAGGTGAATACAGAGAAGATAGAGGTGATGGAGATAACCAACGAACAGCAACAGCAACGACAACCAGCACCAATTACCAGCAACAAGAGAGATTTAACAGAGGTTATCTCCTTCACTTATCTGGCCAGGAAGCATCGTTTCAATCATAGGCACACGGCATGGATGAAGATGTCAAAGCCAGCCAGTCAGCCAGCCAGAATCGGAAAGGCGAGATACTCCTTCATCAACCTGAAACCAGTTTGGAAATCTTCTGCATAAACAACAAGACTCGGATTTTCAAAATCAATGTGAAGTTAGTCAGTTCTTCTATACGGGTCAGAAACTTACACTGCGTGTAACGAACAGGATTTCCGACATGTTGCCGACTTTCATCGACAACTGCCTTCTCTGGTTCCATACTGAATATCAAATGGACAGAAAGAATAAGCACCAAAAAACTCTGGCTGGCAACAATCCGACCGAGCAAGAGCCAGTTGCTCAACGAATATTTAAGCGGAAATAGAGATGGATTGATTGGTCATACACTGAGGAAACCGTCGAATGAAGTCGCTCGACAGGCTGTCGAGTGGAATCCTAGTGGGAAGCGACGAGTGGGTCGTCCTAGTGTGTGACATGGAGGAGATCGTGTCTTGGACCCAGCTGAAGAAGAAGGTGGAAAATAGGAGAAAGTGGAGATGTTTTGCTGAAGGTGAGTGTTTCACTTGCTACTCAAGGGAATAATAATAATAACCTCTACACTAACCTAAGTAAAATATCCACAAACGGGGAACTGTTATCTCATTTCTTTGCTTAATGAGTTCTACCAGTGTGGTCTTTAACAACAGTAGCATTTCTACAGTTCTGGTAAGAGTCGAGATTACTTAGCTATAAAGGATGACTGACCAATCGTTTCTAAAGTAAAAGTGTGTTAAGAATACACCATGTGATAAATACAGTTGTATGATAAAGTTAATGATTCAAGAACATGCAATTTTATCATGTTTCATGTCAATCAAAGCAATCTTAAAATAAAAGCGGTGATTGTAGGTGCGATAAGCTATTTACTCTAGGTGCTGTCTATCAACATTCACACATTTATGTATATATATATATAATACTGTCCTTCAAACTATACATTTTAATGGGCAGAATCGAATAATATTCTATATCAGACATCTAAACCTACCTGTAAAAAGACTTTCGAAGTTGTCGCAGTCATCTGACTGTCTCAAAGTCTTATAACTTTTTGCACTTCGGAATAACACCAGAGGCGAATCAATATTTATGTTTTGTAAAGAATGACGTTTACGAAATACCACCTACGTGATCCTAAGGATTTAGTGTCTGTGTAAGCAATGACAAATGATTGATTAGTGACTCTTAGTTCTATGAATACAAAATATCCGAAGTTAAAGGGTGTATCGATTTTACTGAGAGTAGTCAAATTGTAGGAATACTTCAGACCAGACAAAAATAACACGTTTTTTAAATATGTAAATTTATGAAAATCACTAGGGTAACTGTTGACACATCGACAAAGATTCAGTTAGAATTTGTCTAATGCTTCTGGTGTGATGATGAATTTTAACTCTCATTTTATTGCCGATATATGGATGATAATGGTGATAATGGTTCTGATAGGAGTACAATAATTACTGAATTCAATGAAGTACATTCGGCTATGACATTCACATGTGAAGAGGAATCCCAAGACAGAATTGCCTTCCTGGATGTCCTACTTACAAGAAAACCAGACAGTAGCATAAAAAGAAATTTACATAAGAAAAGTACTTGGACAGGACAATATACACCTTTTCACAGCTTCGTTCCTATCAAGTACAAAAGAAATTTAGTGAAGACCCTCAACCACAGAGTTAGAGCAATATGCTCAGAAGAAGTAATTGAAGATGAATTAAACATTGTATATGATACTTTGATCGAAAATGGTTATCCTGACAAATTTATCAAGAAACACATGACAAGAAAAGCGGAAAAAGACTACTCACAATCTGTAAACAAGAAGCCTCTTTATATACGACTGCAATTCAAGGACGATATACCAAGTAAGATAATTACGAAGAAATTAAGTAAATCAGTCCAAAGAACTTTCAATGCTGACGAACTACACATCTGATTCTCCACACGACCGATGGTGCTACCTCGACTGAAAGATGAAGTACCTAGACAAGCTAGCCACTTCAAATTGCATCTACCAATTCAACTGCGCTTGTGGAGCCAGTTATATTGGCCGTTGCTCTAGGAACTTGATTTTTCGTGCTCGCTCGAGAACATATCCCACTATGGCTAAGGAAAGGTGTAGTTAAAATCATTACACAGTTCGATATTGGACCATCTGGTGCGAACCGGCCACAAAGCCAGCATTGAAGAATCCTTCTCAATAATCTACCGGGTGCCTAGTAAATTGCCGAAATCATCGGAGTACCGCATGCTCCAAACAGCAGAGGCTATTGCAATTCGCGTGAAACAACCTGTGCTTTGTGCTCAGAAGAAACAAGTCCAGCCCCTACTACTGCCCTGGCCCTCAGAAGAACCTATAAACTCATGAATTTGTACTATTACCTTTCATAATTCTTCTGACATTTAGTTTATTTTATGTTGATGCTGTTCAGCTGTAATTTATCAATATTATTGATTTGATGTTATTTAAACATTAATGTCGTTCATAAGACTAATTCATTCATTCATTATATATAATTGTAGAACCTGATGATGAGTTTATCGAAAAGAGTACTCTTTGTTCCGTGTCCCTTCTTTTGAAAATTTTAATGGGCATTTTTAATCAATTTTAGCTGCATTAGTCTTTCGATTTAATTAACTAAGGGTCATATATATGGTGAATTTAATATGTATAGAAGGCTTCCCCACAGGTTGAATTCTTCAAATAAAAGCATTTGTCAATTATCCCAGTGATAAACGATCCTCGTGAATCAACCTGACTCAGGACTCATCGCTACACTGTTCAGTGAGCAGATTAAAATTTCACAAATTTCAGTGGAAGTTTGCTTGATTTGGCTTCAGTCATGCTGTATAAATTCTATCGAGATCTTTCATACATAGTCATCATAAAACATTGAGAGAAGTACATTTCCAGTCTTTTCATGCGTTTCACGTTTCGTTTTTACCACGAAAATTTCTGTTTCGACTTTCATTGAAAAGGATTTTAGTCAGATCGAAGTTTTCTTATTATTCCCAGACAATAGTCACCCTATCAGCGCATAGAATGGAGTAAGTTTTGTTTGCAGGTCAACAAACTGACAATAATTTTAATCCCAATACGATAGTGACAGTGAAAATTATAGATCTGATAATTATATAGAAATATGTATTGAAACTGTCACTTCTGATTACATCAAATAAGAACTTATATATCAGTTACTCAGAGAAGACAGGTCACCAAGTATTCATCAGCTAAATTCTCATTTCTTATGCTTTAATTTTCGTGAGACTATTATCCAGGTGCTAACCTATTGTGCTCGCCGTGCATGGGTTCCAATTCCATTCGTGCCTCCAAACTGCAAATGACTTGTAATACTACTTAATATACTGCGAGACATAGGAACATAAGTCGCTTCAATCGCTAATCATAAGGCCACTTATGAGAATAACGATAATGGCAACACGCGGAAACAACAGAGAAGATTGTTTAACGATAAATGAACTTTCAAAGTCTCAAACATCAGTCAAAACACTTCACAGTGTTGCTGTAAGTACAACATTTACATGATGTTGACAAGTAATAAATTGTTTTCACGAGTTTGCTTAAGAATCATCTGCAGTACGCACTCACCAACAGAGTTCGAACCCAGAGCCTTCCGAATACAAGGTAAGATCGTATGTCATTCAGCCATTGGGACCCGATTCAATGGCCAACCCATGAATTTTAACTTCTAACAATTCGTTATTTTAGGGCGACCACCAACCACTGTCACTGGTGGTGGGAGGGGGAAATTCATCCTCACTACCTACTGGATGAACCTCATTAGTCATGACTTTTCAATAGGATTCCAGGAAACTCCTTTCTGTGGGTGCATACCAGCAATGATTCTAAACTAAGATAAAATGGCTATCCACTGATCCCTGCTGGCTTTCAATGGTTCTCTAACTGATATCATTCCGTGGTCAAACTCGGAAATATACAAATCTAAGCCTTAAAAACCAACTCTTGAAAACAATAAATTCACTGACAATTTCAAGTAGCTATCGACCAATGAGAATTTGACATTTGCAATCTGTAGGAAATACAAAAACCGTCATGAGTGCCCAACAAATGTAACATGCAGTTATCCGGAGATTATCAGCGAAGGCTAAGGTTACCTGGAGGCGTCGGTGGCATAGCGGTCAGGACGCTCGCCAACCATGCACATGGTCCGGGGTTCGATTCCCGGCCGACGCGCTCTTTATCTTCGCTAAGCCAGAATTAATGCTGATAAAGAGGAAAGGTTGGGCATGAGGCTAGCAACCCCATCCTGTAAAATAAGCACTGCTACAGAAACTTCAAACCACTAGCCTGAGGCCCTATGTTCTACTGGGAACTTGAAGGAAAAAAAAGAGGTTACCTGGAGGAAATATTACACTAATTGACTCATCAGCGTCAATATTTGCTGATACAAATAATCCTCTGCCATCTTATTTCCCCCCGAATGAGGCTTTTAAGGGCTATTCTCTGCCGGATTTGTCAACGTAAACAGACAAGGAATTGACCACTGAAAATACTTTCAAAAGTCTGATAACTATGAGACAAACAAATAACAAATAACTACTACAATGTCTGTTCGATTGTTATACTTAATTCATGAAAAAATTACTTTGGTTTTTCAATAATCTGTTGCATTTTTTCTTATAAAAATGAAAATATGAACTCTACAGAATATATTGAAAAATACAAAAAACACATAATAAAGTGAGAAGAAATGAGTTAAACATATATACTGATCTTGGTGAACTTGAAAATTGACAAGCATCACTGGCATGGCCTTTGATACATAGATAATGTTTGATGTCTCTGTAAGTGATATTAAATAGACAGAAAAAACAGAAAAAACGCAACATTAGTTAATAATTTTAGCGATATAACTGAGTGTCACTGAGTTAAACTCATAAAAAACAAATGTAAGGTATGCTTGAAGAATTTATGCTATATAAACGTTATGTAGATGATACACTCATTATTGGTAATAATATCAGTAAGTCTATTGAAAACTTTATTACTCTATTTAATCATATTCATCCAAATATCCCAGTGACTTCCGAACTCGAATCGAATAACAAGCTCGGTTTCCTACAATATTACAATGACCAGGAGAGACTATGAAACGACTAAGCGATCTATTTTTCCTAAAGAGACATGGAGTGGACAATATCTTCATTTCATCAGTTTTGTTCCTATCCAGTAAAAACGTTTCCTAGTGAAATGTCTGTTTTCAAGGGCCCGCGAAACATTGATGGATGAGATTCGACACATACATTCAGTTTTATTAGCTAATGGTTATCCAGATAACCTACTTTATCAACTGTCACAGTAAGCATAGACCACTTTTAGAAAAGATGGCTTCCGTACCAAAGAAAGCTATCTTCATCGACCTACTATTCAAGAGTGACCAGATTATGCAGTTGATAGTTCAAAGACTTCCGTCAGCCATCAAACGCACATTTTACGTTGCACCTCTTTCCCTCACATGCTGAACATTTTCCATCCCTATACCTACGATTAAAGGACGAAATTCTGTTGACTCTTCTTCAACCTGTATCTACAAGTTCACCTGCAGTTCCAATGACACTTATATAGGCAGAACCAATAGAATGTTCCGATGTCATCGAAAAGAACATGTTCTAGATGTGGTTATTAAACCATATAGCAAATACCACTGCGATTAATCTGAATAGAAATCCAGCGTCATCCATTCCAAAGCACTTATTGATATCGGGTAACAAAATCAATATTAATGACTGTTTCACAATTACTTCACATAACTCTAATTCAAGGTTATTGAAGGTGATGGAAGCACTTCAGATTAATCACACACAGCCTAAACTGTGTGTACAAAAAACAATAGACTTCAACCTTCGCCTACAATGGACTCGACCTATTTAAACACGATTGGTCATTGGTATGTACTTTTGTTTTTATATAACTGAGTAATTGTCAGGCCTTTATCCTTATTTTATTATTGTTAACCATGTTAGTTGTAAAGCGGTTGTAAAGAAACTACGAAATGACAGTATCTCGAGAAATTCGTCTTCTAAATGCCTTATTCTAAGTTCATAATCACAGTATCAAAGCTTATTCTGGTTTGCTCTTCAAACAAATTTTTGGCTATTTGTTTACTTGTGTCAATTTATCACAGACGAGTGGTCAAATTCACGGTGTCTAGTTGTAAATGTTCTTTGAATTTTTGATTGGACACTAGTCAATTTGCAATGTAGCCACTATGCCACTAGATGGCTCGCCGTCACGGAGCACTGTAACTGACACAATTCAGTCTGTACCAAATCAGAAGACTAGATACATTATACTAGTTACTCACTAGTGTCCAGTCAAAAATATCCAATACAGTCCTACAGGAGGTCAATTGCGAGCCTGAATACCTCAGTGGTAACGTCTCTGACCGTAGCACTGCACTGGGTGACACAGTTTCGAATCCCAGAAGGCATATGAGTTCCTCTGAGGTTGCAGGAGTGCCAACTAGCTTGAAACCTAGGTCCAAGGCTCCCTACCGATCGCCTTCAACCATCTGATGCCTACAATTCCTTGATTTTCTTTGGTTAATACTACAATGAATTCATCCAGTTAGAGGGCTCACTAATGTAAAACACTTCTATTGAGTACAGGTGATGAAAGACAGCTGGGAGAGAAATACCATAAACCTGTATTAATGCTAAGTTTTGGGGGTTATCATGAAACCATTGAGCCTGATAGGTAAAACTGATACTTAACTGTGTAAGTTTGAAAATCCATTTTCGGAGTGTGAGTACACTAGAAAGTGATCGCCGTGAAGAAACTTTGAAACTACGCCTAATATGGTATCAGCCATTTGTAAGGAGATTTTACCACCTACCAGCATGATTTTACTACAAGTGACTAGCACCCCAAGGTTATTGGTAAAATACTAAGGAGAACTGAAACCTGGCTGTCACTTCTTTAAAGTTTCTGTTTCCCTCTGAAGTCAGTAGTGATGGAAATAAAATGAAATTTTCAATGTAATAAATTTTATACTGTTAATCAACTTACGCAGGATCTTCAATGCATTCAAATCCAATGTTCTGTGAAATCACCTTACGTGCAAGCTCAAGAATATTGAAAGATTTGCATGTGTGACTAGAAAGGAACATGAGGAGAAACAGTTGCCAAAAATTACTGTTTCAGTCTCAAGTAGGGTTGTTTTGCATACGACAAAGACTACAAACAGTTTCTGAGAGAGACTTTTTAAATTTAAGTGCTGGTTTACGTTGATTTGATTTGATTCGTTACAGGATCTCATCATGATATGACATCAGTTAAAGAACGAGGGAGAACCGGTTTGTTACTCTCCATCAGTACACACCCACCGGGGTTCGGCTACAATGTCAGTCATTTTTGAAGGTTTCCATAGCTTTCTCCCATTCATTTTAAAGTGTTAAATTATGCTTGTAATTCTGCTGGCAAGACCCTATTCTGATCTTATGGAAAATCTTCGCAACTGGAGAGAAACAGGTTGTGTTAGAATAATTAATCGAAGTTAATTTGTTTCATGCAGTAGATGTAGTACAACTAAATTC
The DNA here is from genome assembly GCA_944472155.2 of Trichobilharzia szidati. Lineage (NCBI taxonomy): Eukaryota > Metazoa > Platyhelminthes > Trematoda > Strigeidida > Schistosomatidae > Trichobilharzia > Trichobilharzia szidati. Next base: position 188,319,406 of record OX235271.1, on the reverse strand, counting down.
GGAATACTCCCAGCTCAGGTTGTAACGGAATAATTTTTTGGAGAATCCCTCCTTGACGACCTATTTACTACATCGCTACTTATTTAGACACTCCATTTGACTTTTTAATTATGATCCATTATTGTCCTGGACTCTATATCATTGTTCTGACGTTTGCATATCCTCTGCTGGTTCAGTTCTCATTATTTGCTTTAGTTCCTGTTTGATCTCTAATTGTAGTACTTCTCTTTGTGGTTGTGTGATGATGTCCACAGTGTGTTGTTTTACGACTGTGATTTTGTTTGATTGAGTCAAGGTGATTCTGACCTTGAAATGCATGTAAGAAGTGCTTGTTGAGTAATTCTTCCTGATGAAGTTTTGATCCCACCTTATTCGGAATATTCTTCTTGATTCTCACGACCTTCATACGGTTGATTCTGGTCATATACTTGTCTTATACTCGGGGAACTATGGGATCTGTATAGCTGTCCAACGGCAGTTTGACATTTTATGATTGTTGAATAGTAAGTACCTCAGATTTCATTGAAAATAACAGTCTTTTTACTACCATCGAGACATCTTTCTGCTGCTCCTAACTCAAGTTAGTTTTGGTCAGCCATACAGTAGGATATAAATATCGGTTTCCTGCGTTCAGACCATAACACATGGGATTTGGTAGCAAAACAGGTTATTTATTATTCATATAGACTATTACAGTCTATATTTCAACCTGTTTTCTTAATTCATTTAAGTAGTGTGAAGTTTAACTCAGACGTCAACAGAAACGTGATAAAATCGTGAGTATGTAGAGATTTGATTAGTCTCAATTTCGACATCGTCTCAAGTCGACACCAGTTAAAATACCAATGAAAATCAAGATGCGCTGGATAGTTATTTTGTCTTATTTTTGGCCTCCAGCAGTGTGTACTTATTACCCTCAGTTTTAATGTCATTCACCATGAAAGTTCATTCTTATCAGGTGCAATTCGGGGATACTTGAATTAGAATTCCATCAATTCATGATACTGCCAACATGTTCCTTCACTCATTATCCGTTTCAATCAATCCGCTCCATTGCATCCACTGAAGTGGTAAATACAACACTTAGTAAGGAATTACTCTGAGGAAGTTGTGCATTATCTGGTGATTACAATTAAACAGATATTGGACGATATTTTGCATATTCAGTTATCACCTCCGGATAGTTAGAACTACTGTTTTAGACACTAATCCAACATCAAATGTAACCTATGGTTAAATGACTCAAACATAAATTCATGTTGTGTAAATTAACTTACTAATATCCTGTTTTCTCCAAACTGTGGACTAACTTCACTGTTAAATTGTGAACTTGAGGGTATTTTAACAGTGGCAGCTCGACACGTGAAAATGTCCTAAGAGAAGAAGGAATAATGATGACAAAAGCTTAGTCATACGCATGATATATTCATTATTATAACTTTACCTGATAAGGTTTTCTATCAGTTTTAAGTTCAATGACCACAACAGATTTAGCTAAGGATGAATGCGTCATTTGTGAACATTTCAACTGTTGATACAAAAAAGAAAAATACCTGACTCATGAGAAAGATACAGAATTTGTTTTTCAAGTTTGACTTCGGATTGATATCAGTTAGAGAGCCAGTGAAAACCACCACCACGGAGTACTGGACAGCTGTTTCATCCTAGTGCTTGGGAATCATTGGCAGTACGCACCCGCCGGCAGAGTTCGAACCCAGGGCCTTGCGGTTACTAGGTAAGCTGGCTCGCATACCATTCAGTCACTTGGACCTGATTCTGTCGCCAACCCATGAATTCTAAATTCTAACAATTCCTGATTTTAGTGCGACCACCAATCAGTGTCGCTGGTGGTTGGGCGGGGGGAAATTTATCCTCACTGCCGACTGCATGAACCTAACTGATCACGACTTCTCGCTAGAACTCCAAGAACTTCCGTCCTGTGACAAGTCATTAACCAGCATCAGATTAATTTTCAAGAGTTCAGGATTAGATTTGTATTTTTCCGAGTTCGACCGCGAATTGATATCAGTTAAAGAACGACTGAAAACCAGCAGGGAGTACTAGACAGCTGTTTCATAGTAGTGCTTGGCAATCATCGGCAGTACGCACCCACAGAACGGAGTTTCCTGGAGTTCTAGTGAGAAGTCGTGGTCGATGAGGTGCATCCAGTCGGGAGTGAGGATGAATATCCTGCCAATGACAATGTTTGGTAGTCAGTTATGCTAAAATCTATGGGCTGACGATTGAGTCGGGTCCCAGTGACTGAATTGTATACGATGTTGACTTGTAACCGGGAGGTTCTGGGTTCTAACTCTGTTGGTGAGTGCGTTCTGCCAACGATTCACAAGCAATAGGATGAAACAGCTGTCCATTACTCCGTGATGGTGGTTTTCACTGGTTCTCTAACTGATGTCGATCCGCGGTGAAACTCGAAAGATACAGAATATTGTTAAAGAAGGTGAAGGTATATTGAATCAGGAAAAAGGCAATATAGCTAGAAATAACAGGTGTTTATACGGTTACTTCACTCAACTGGTAAACTACTGGTTTAATATTTAAAAATATGTTTTGACTAGCTAGTATGCCCCAATAAAAACCCATCGACCTGATCTTTAGTCTGCATTAGGTGCAAGTGTTTCGTTTACAAGTCTCTTAAACATTGAGTTATCATGTATCTCCACTGTCTTAATAAATCCCTCAATTGTTGATAATAATATCTGAATATCATCATAATGAGTTGTCATACAGTTAACATGTCTACTCACTTCCAAATGTCCATAAACACTCACACACTCTCTGAATGATAAAGTTTTCTTTTAGGCCACATGACATTGAATATAGAACTTGAAAAGTCTGATATCTGCATTGATTATTGTATGTATGTGTGCGATTGATTCACTTTGTCGTCCTGCATCAATGTATTTTGAAAATAATTAGTAACATGCTTTCGCCACTCCTCAGTAAAATATATCAATAATACTGGTGACCATACATATTCGTTTAGAGATTAAGACTGAGATTACTCAGTGTTTTTTAGGTTACAACCGTCTTCAGTCATCAGCTAAACAGACTGTGATTTACGTCTTTTGAGACACCTATCGATTATGTGTGTCCAAAGTCTAGAGAAAATGCGGCTTTCTTCACAGTTACTGAAAAATGCTAACACGAACAAAACCATGGATTATTTACAGAATTTCATCATGAGCTGACATTGGTTATAGAATCATTGGAAAACCTGCAGGGAGTACTGGACAGCTGTTTCGTCCTAATTTGGGACTCTTCATCAGTACGCACCCACTGGGGTTCGGACCCAGGACCTTCCGATTACAAGGAGAGCTTGTAAACCATTAAGCCACTGGGACTCGATCCAATGGCCAATGAATTCTAATTTAAAGCAATTAGTTCCCTTTATGAATTTCGACAACACAATAAGAAGACGTAGTTTATCTGTGAAACGTGTTGCGCCAATACATTACACGTTTCAGATAAACTACATGAATTCTAACCCCGTGAATTGGCAGAAGTTAGAATTCATGGGCTGGCCATTGGATCAGGTTCCAGTAGCTTAATGGTCTACAAGCTGGCTCGCCTTGTAACCAGAAGGTCGTGAGTCAGAACCCCACTGGGTGAGTGTTAATGAAGATTTCCAAACCAGACTGAAGAAATAGCTGTCCAGTACTACCAGCAGGTTTTCCAATGGTTCTCTAACCAATATCAGCTCATGATGAAATCCAGTAACCAATCAAATTCCTACAAACCAACACTTGAACATTGGTTATTTAGCTTTTGTTGACTGATTCCTAATATCTGCCTGTTATCACCGATGATATTCGTAACTGTGGTAGACTGGATTATGCAGAAGACCGGAATACTTAGGACCAATAAGAAGATTCTAGAAGGTCTTGACTTTTCAGACGATCCATGTCTTATGTCATATAAACTCGAAGACTCACCGGTGAAAGCCAACAAACTAGCAGAAGAAGCAGCAAACACAGAGACAGAGACGATGTAGATAATCAGTCAGTCAACGACAACAGCAACCACCAATCACCATCGAGGGGAGAAATTTGGACGACGTCACTTCCTTCACTTGTCTTGGAAGCATCGTTTCAACTACAGGCAGTCAGCACTGGTGAGAATTTCAAAAGAGGGATCGGAAAGGCACGACAGAAATTCAGTTTGGCAATTTTCTGGATTCTCAACACTAATGTTAAGTCATTCAGTTCTTCTATGTGGATCAGAAATTTGGCTCACACATCATAAAAAGCGTTTTCAAAAGGCTTCTGTAGGCTTTCATCAACACCTGCCATCTTCGCTGGCTCCATAATAAACACCAAATGACCATAAAGGATAAGTCAACAAAGAGAAAGTCTGTGAGCGAACCAATCAAGAACCTATGGCTAAACGAATATTCTGAAGGATATGGAGATCGATTAGACACGCACACTGAGGGGATCGTCGAATGATATCACGCTTAATGCAGGCCATAACTCAAGTTGAACTCGAATGGGAAACAGTGAGCTGGGCGTGAGTCTGAGGGTAAAATGTAGGTGACCTAGTGAAGAGAAGATGAAATATTCTGCTGATGCCCTATGTTCAACTGGGAATTCAAAGGGTTAATAGTGCAACAGTAATAACATCTGAGCTTGTCGACATCTGGCTAGCAATTTATGTGGTATTACATTATGATTACTTCTTTTTCTACTAATGTTTTTTAATAACTCTGTGTTCCTCGTCATCATTTACACCTCGGCAAGTGTCTATAACTGATTTTTTCTCAGTTTTCATTTTCAGCAGTGTTAAAATTTGTTACAGAACTTTCATAACACCCTCCATGTTTGATCATGTTGGCATATTTTGTATTCGAAATTGAATGACATGGGCTATTCCCTGTGTTGCGATATTTACACTTCATTACCTGATATCTTTTCGCTAAGACTTCACTAAACGCCCCGTTTGTTGATAAAAAAGTACGACAGTACACCTCATTGATTATTTTGAAACAATTAGTTCCCTTGATGCATTTAGACAAAGCAATAAGAAGGCGCATTTGTCTGAATTCTGTAATATGTATTTGTGCAACACATATCGAACAATCTGATCACACACGGACTAGACATGTATATATATATGAAATTATTATATAAAATTAATAGAGTGAGAAAATAGATTTAGGTCAAGTTAAAAGGACATATTGAAGGTGATAACAACAACTGAGATCATTAAACCAAATAATAGAGGAAATAGTACATCTGCTACGGTATCAAAACAAAGTTTACCAAGGAATGTGGTTTAGTGTGATGACGGATTGTTGCTTTGAACGCATAAAGGTGGTTTAAACTTTCTAATCGCTAGGGCTTCAAGAAACTTTAGGGTACGCCCTAAACACGTTTTACAGATAGGTTTGAAAGATGTGTAAGCATCAATTTTATGTCCTGTCTCTATAATGTGTTCCACAATAGAGGAGCTAGGACTCCCGTTCTCACCGTTAATGGGTTCTGTGGATTCTATTTACTTCTGAAGCCATCTAGGAATGCTCTCTGAAGCCCTTACTTTTAGAGATCGATGATTCCTCTCCATGAATGTGTGGCCACTCTTTATTAATTTCATGTATATATTCCTATGATAAGTCCGTGTGCGATCAGATCATTTTGAGTATTATTCTTGTACAAAGAAATCTAATGATTGATGGTACAATTACAGAAGAAGTAAACAATAAATTTGGTTCAGTATTTCAACTTGTTACCAAGAGAACATTCTGCAGATACTCGGCTAATGGCGACACATCGTGTGGGAATCGGGAGAGAATACTAAGAAGTGAATTCCCAGTGTCAATATATTTCGAAATAAGTGAAAGAAAATAAATGTTGGCAAGATCTTGACACATTGTTCAAACTACACTTTTATATTCATAGGAGATCGAACATGATAATTGCCAGATTTGGGCAGAATTTTTGGTCCAAGAAAACATAAAAGACAAAGTAATAAACAACTCACTTGTTTTCATTGAACGGTAGTTCAACTGATCCATTCAGTATCACATAAACATGACCAGATGCTGATTTTGCATACTGTAATAAAGAATATTCATACAAGTAGACAGTTATTATTTGTGCTAGGAATCAGCGGGTGGATGCTTCCAGTTGTCGTAGAAATGTTATCCTAATCATTCTATCGTTCTTTAGTTATTCGTCTGAAAACACTGTTTTCAAATTTCTAATGGATCCTTTATTCAACTAGTGGTTGTATTCACTGACTGTAGACTTACAAATTAACTAGTTAAATCAGATTTTAGAATACGGCGTAACTCACGGAATGATTTCATGCAACCGGTTCCCTTTATTAGTTTGAAGAGAAAACGAACGAACATGTTTGCAGGATAATAAGAGTTCATTTTATTTCATGGATTCTCATCAACTGCATACATCCTAAACAAAATCAAATTATAGGTTTCAAGAAAGTTGTGGAACATACTTTTTCATAATTACTTTGAGTTATAGATAGAAGGCATAAGGAACATAATTCCAGAATTTGATGTAGGTAGACAGGTTATTCGGTGTCAAAAACAACTAATTATATATAATGGAATTAGATAAGAGGGGTAAGAGTTCAGATTTCTATTGGAAAACAACACAGATTTGGTAGAGGCATATTACAGGGTCAGGGTCAGAGAACAGAGTGAATTTATACATCTTGTGGTGGAGAGTTTAAGAGGATGGGGGTGAATAGTGAAGTAACATTTTTAACTTAAACAGACAAACAATTAAGTAGATTTAGAAACTTGAAGGTCAAAATTGAAGGTCAACTCCAACTGCATTCACCAATTCACGTGCACCTGCGGAAGCAAGTACATAGGAAGGACTGAGAGGACAGCATCTACTAGATTTTCTGAGCACATCCCTAAGAGTCTCCATACAAAAGGAAGAAAAGTGTTACCGAGTGCAATCGCCAGACATTTAATTGACACAGGACACACAGTGGAAATTAGCCAAGCCTTCAAAATAATCAATGCACGAGGAAACTCATGGCTACTTCGCTTCGCAGAAGCCATTGCTATCAAGAGATTTCGACCAGACCTCTGTATACAGAAAGATAGTGTGATTAATCTTTCAGTACTTTGGTAACCCTAACTCTATTTTATTTTAATTTTGTTTTGCATTTCTGTCAGTATGCCTGTGTGTTTGTCCTGTTACGTAACATTCTATTCAATTTTGACCTTCAAGTTTCTAAATCTACTTAATTGTTTGTCTGTTTAAGTTAAAAATGTTACTTCACTATTCACCCCCATCCTCTTAAACTCTCCACAAGATGTATAAATTCACTCTGTTCTCTGACCCTGACCCTGTAATATGCCTCTACCAAATCTGTGTTGTTTTCCAATAGAAATCTGAACTCTTACCCCTCTTATCTAATTCCATTATATATAATTAGTTGTTTTTGACACCGAATAACCTGTCTTCTTTTTTTTTTCCTTCACGTTCCCCAGTGGAACATAGGGCTTCAAGCTAATGTCTTGAAGTTTCTGTAGCAGTGTTTATTTTACAGGATGGGGTTGCTAGCCTCATGCCCAACCTTTCCTCTTTACCAGCATTATTTCTGGCCCAACGAGGTAAAGGAGTGCGTCGGCCGGGAATCGAACCCCGGACCATGTGCATGGTCGGCAAGCGTCCTAACCGCTATACCACCGACGCACTAAATAAACTGTCTACCTACATCAAATTCTGGAATTATGTTCCTTATGCCTTCTATCTATAACTCAAAGTAATTATGAAAAAGTATGTTCCACAACTTTCTTGAAACCTATAATTTGATTTTGTTTAGGATGTATGCAGTTGATGAGAGTCCACGGAATGATTGTTTGGAGAATCCCTCCTCAATGATCTACCTACAATGTTGATACTTACTCGGGTGTTTCAACTAACTTTGTGATAGTTATCCGCTTATCTCCTAGACTGTTTATCATTGTTCTGGCATTTGCATATCATATGCAGATTAAATTCTTGTTATTTGTCTTTCTACCTGTCTAATCTCTAATGTTAATTCTTCACTCTGTGTTTGTGCGACACACTGATGATATGTTGTTTCACGATGTAATTTTGTTTGAATGAGTCAAGGTCATTCTGTCACTGGACCGTCTGAAGGAAGTGTTACTGTGTGATTCTTGCTGGTAGAGGTTTTAATCCCACTTTGATCGCAGTATTTTGCTTGATTCTTAAGTACTTCTTACAGTTGAATTTTGGTGAACTAATTTTGCTCTACAGCACTTGTTTTGTACTTAGGAGGTTAACTTGTCTGCATAACTGTCAGAGGGTGCTGTTGAGATGATTTTGGGCTTTGATGTTATCATTGTTGAAAAGAGTCACACAAATAGATTCCAACCACGATCATTCTTCTTTTCGCTGTCTTTGTAACATTATGTGACTGTGCGTGTCTCAAGAAGGTTGTGGACAGGCAAACAGTAAGGCGCAGAGATCAGTTCCTTGAGTTCAGATGGTTTTGGTTGCTACATATGGTGTGATATGAGAATACTGTTCTCTGAAGGTGGTCGTGTTTCACTGACAGTGGCTGATATTTCTCTTTTGAAACATTCCCTAACCAAGGCATCTATTTCTTTTGGTTTGCTGAGTGATTAATTACATTTTTGTAATAATATTATCATTCTATAACCATGATAACCATGCAATTAAATATGTATGAACAGATTGATGTTATTAAAGGTACTTTTTCCTAATGAAATTCATTATTTCGTTAATTCTGTTGCGTATGACTCAGCGTGCAATGTATTCAATCTTAGCAAAAACAGTGCGTTCTCTTGATTTACTCCATATCAATTTCAAGTTTATGTTATAGATGCGCTGTTCTTCATGACTTGACGAATGTGATACAAGTTACTTTAAATAAATTTTATTAAACTTGCCTTTGTTGGTTATTGATATTAATATGACAGTAGAAAAAAATACTCCTCACAAAAGTGAGGCGGCGATTGGGAACCTCTGGAGGTTACAGCCGAACTAGTAGATATGCAGGTCCTCCCAAGAGAGTTGGAAAACCCGAATCTCAAATATACGGCACACATGGTCTATAGAATGGCATAGGAACCAAGTTTGGTTACTGGCAATTATGGAGACACATCGGCTGATGCTACTCCACTGTCTTTTATGTTATACTTCAGATCAAAGTTTGAACGTTTTGCTCTTTAAGACAACCAGATGATTCGGTCTGGTCGTCATCGAACAAATTATGAAACAGCAGTCAACAAGAAACGATGATCACGGGCTTAGTGTTACAGACTAGATCTTCAGTCATGTTCTTAGCAACGTGTCCCGTTTTAGCTTTGTTTTGTAGGCAGACCTTTGTATTTAGTTTTACAAGCCTTAACCCTTCACTTTCTTGAGTCTTTCAGTTTTGTAAGAAAAAATATCAACCTATCTGTGAAGTTTTGAGTTGTTGCTGATCTTCAGTCAGGCATATAATCCTGAAACTACATATCACATTCAAGGTTGCCACCTGCAATATTTGCACACTGATGCCAAAAAGGGAAACAGGCGGGACAGGCCAGAAGACTAGAAAGTCTTGCTATAGATGCCTGGTGCACTTCAGACACACGTATTCGAGATCACAGTGAGGTGCTTTGGATATCTTTTCGTCTGTAGCCCCACATGGTGGGGTTATCTTATCTTGAGACCTCATGGAGATGATATCTGGCCTAGCTAGTGTGGGTCTCGTAATAAGCGCTGAAGAGCAGAAGCCTGATTACTCGGCTGGATCTCCACTAACAGCTGTTTATGTCCTTTGGCTCAGAAGGTTATATCAAAGTTAGAAGTGAATAGTCAGAGAGGTAGTGTCAAATTGTCATACGTGCCTATGCACCGACGGACTACTACCTGGATGCATTTAAAGACAAATTTTACTATCGACTGACCAAGCTTATGAAGCAGGCATGTTAAAGTGATACCGCAGTGCTAGCTTGGGATTTCATTGTACAGGTTGAGCGTCTAAGTTCGGCAAGAGATGGATCTCCATGGTAAAAGGTCAAATAACAGGGACTGTCTTCTATAGGTCACAGTCTATTAATAGCCAGCACCAACTTGTGGCACAGGCATATCAGTACCTCTGCTTGGCGTTCTGTCTTTGGTAACCAAGTCTGAACTAGGACTGATCACTTTGGAATTAGTTTCCCATAACGAGAATGCACACGGGACTCTCTGTCCTTCTGAACCACATGTCTGGACTCCACTTACGTTTTATTGTTTGTCAGATTGATTTTGGAATCTACCGGTGAGCGTGAACGACATCCACTACAGGTTGCTGTAAGTAAACCAGAAGCACCTACTACTCCTGCGAAGTACCAAACCGACTCAAACTCAAGGCTAGCTAGTCCCTCTCCAAACAGTATGGATTATTACTAGCTACACCTGCAAATTATTATAATGACCAGTAAAAGCACTCGCGACTAAAAGGAATGCTCTAGCAATATCTACTAGATTTTGCGAGGTCCTTGCAGCCTCCCATGGATCTGTTCCAACCGACAGCGATTATGACAACATGTGCAGTGCTCTCGTGTGTGAAACGTCGTCTGGAACCCTGGGGAGAGGACTTCGAGAGATAGTTAAGCTGACCAACAGCGCTGGTATCCAACATCATTAACTACAATGCTTTATTGTAGGTCAATACCCACCAACCAAACGAAGGAAGGTGGTGACGAAATTCTCTTCAGGGAATTTACTAGATGGTTCAGAAATACACTAAAATATTCCACGAATGTGAAATGAAGCCATTGCTACATTGACCTTTGAAAAAGCACTGTTTAGCGTGTGTGACAGCCACAGGGGTATTTTTCGCCGCTAGTTGCGTCTGGAATATAGGATGCTGTCTTGCTCTGCAGGCTGTGCAAAGCAAGTAAGAAACTGATTTTCTAGGAGCAGACCGTACTTTATTCAGGCCGTGGATGGATTGATCATGTGTTCTCCCTTCATCAGTGGCTAGAATACCGTCACTCCAATTTCATACCAGCAATCGTTGTGTTCCGTTGTAAGAGTATATCGTCTTACTGTAGAATAACGTAATGGCCGCGCATATCGCATTTAGTAGGTTTGAAATCAGTGTCTGTAAGTATCGTATGTTTTTCTGCTATGTTCAAAGTACTGTCTCAGGGTTGGCAGGAACTTGTACTTGCACTCATTCCTGCAAGTAAACCACATGACGTTGTCTTCAAGTTCATATATCTAGGTAGTCATGTGAGGGCTAGTGGAGATGTGAAGGATGAGGTCTTTAACCAAGAAATAAAAGCATACGCCAATTTGGGCCACCTAACAAATCTTCGAGACGTCAGCTTGACTTTCAAAGGTCAGGCTTACAGTGCTTTTGCACGCCCAGTTTTTCTCTAAGCCTGTGAAACCTTGCTTCTCCGGAATGAGGGTGTGAGATGGTCAGCACTGCCTCCGTAGAATTACTTGTGTCCACTGATATCCAGCAGCGTATCTTTCTATACGATGATGGTCACATTTCATAGAGTGCGGTCACCCTGAAACAGCTACTTCTTTGCTTAAGGAATGTGCTACAAATGTTATCCCAGAGGCTCACTTACCTGTCAATGTTCTCTAGTCCTAAGACTGAATGGAGAAGGCGGAGAGGTGACCAGTCTATGACACAGCGTCATAGAATCAAGGATACCTCTATTAGGTCATCATCTATTAGTACATCAGAACTTCCTAGGTGGGGTCTGAGTGACAGTTCCAATCAGTGGTTCGAGACAGTATTAGATTTGGCCAATAATTGTAGTCAGTGGTGAACATGTCTCAGTTTATTTTATTTTCTAGAATGATTGAATGTTCCTTCTTGATTTCCGGACGACCTCCCTCATTTATTCTATTCTTATTTTCCATATAAATTGTTGTTTAATTATTTTTGTGTGGCACATCTCTCAGTTCACATAACGTACCACGTCTGCGCCTTTGATAAGAGCTTTAATAAAACCAATGTGCACATATGGTGGTGCTTATTGTAGATGATATGGAAACATGGACGTAATAGTACAGCAGCCATGAGAAATAGATATTCTAGGCCCCACTAGTTAACCTATTCACCATTACGCAAGAAAATCTTAGATGTGTTACAAGTAGGTGTGAAATAACTTTTCAGTGTTCATTATAATAAAGGTTATTCTTGCATTTCCTAGTGAATGAAAAAAGATATTGTTTTTACAGTCTATCTCCCAGCATCCAGTTTACTTCGGTAGCAGAATCACATTTCGATAAGCTGTCTTTTCTAGACTGCCTAGCTAATAAGGTAAAAAAATAGATGTTTTAATATGTCCAATATTCAGGAATAAAACACACTCCAACAAATATTTTGACTTCGGGTCATCAAACCCCATCAGCTCGAAAGTATCAATTGTTTCAAGTCTTCTTAGACAAGCGCACTCTTTGATGCTAACGGATGAGAAAACATTATTGAGACTCTCAAACAAAATAAATGCCCAAAGGATTTCATCAACAAAATCAACGCTGACATTAAGTACGGTCAAAAAGGTATTCCGAAAACATGGGGCTCAACAGTTGTCATTCCATAGAGATCAGAGACATCAGAGGACATCAGGAGAGTACTCAATAAGCACGACATCAGAGTTTTTTTCAAAACATCGGACACGCTACGAGGCAACCTTCTCTATATAAAAGACCAAATCCCTAAATATTCTGTATCTGATTGTGTCTACAAAACAAAATGCTTGAAACGTGATGCAATATACATCGGAAAAACCTCACCAGAGAGAAATCAAAATCAGAAGAAATGAACAGCGTAGAGCATCTGTTCGAACACTGAGAAATCCAGTTAAACTAGAAAAGCTTGAAAAATCATCAGCCATAGGTCGTCTACACGCTACGCTTTAGAATCAGGCCACAAAATTGATTTTGACCATATTGAAATAATCCAGAAAAAATTTCAGAAATAACAAAGAACGTCTGATATCATCAGAAGCACTTCATCATATCAAATGGAATCCAAATTGTCTGAAGAGGAATGATGAACTAAAACAGAATTTGACCTGGTTACAACACTCCTCTCCCCACGAAATGAAAAAATCAATACGGATGTTATAAGCAATTTCATTATGTAAACACACGCTGCTTTTATAATCTTACACACATATCAATCCAACAGTCTACACCTGGTTTTGTTATCTTTACCGAGTGGCCAGTTGGACAACAGAAAAATGGCCCCATGCTGAGGAACGATGATTAAGTTGTTATATATAAGGTGAGTGGATTTCCTCAATTCTGGTTTAATAATACATTGATAAGGCTATTAGAAGCATTAAATAGCGAAACGTCAGTAAAAGCACCAATATCGTTTTGTCTTTCATTCATTGGGAAATACAAAAAGAACCCTTTATTATAATGAATATCATATACCCAATGCCCAAATTTTTTCCAACTGTTACAAGTGAACTTGGTTTGGACATAGATAACTTATCAGTGTATTTTCACTCAGGGGACATGAGAATGGATAGTTGGAATTCTGACAAGATGTACTGCAGAGTCTCTGTAGTACTGACATACATAAAGAGGAGATATCGAGAACTTTACGTAAGATTATTGACAAAGCTACTTAGATTGAAATATCCTGTAGAATCAAGTAACTGAAATCGTTTAATCTATCAAATGTGACATATAGTGATCGTGACGTCAACAACATGGCGCTGAATAAACATAAAAACCTTTTTTGAGCTTTGCGTTATTTCTTCACCATGAGTATACGGAATCAATCTTCCTTGAAACGTCTTTTATTGAATATCACTACATCACTGTGCAATACGGCAAAAAATACAAACTAACTGAGAATTATTTCAAGTGTTGGTTTGTAGGGATTTGATTGGTTACAGGATTTCATCATAAGCTGACATTAGTTCGAGAACCACTGGAAAACCTGGGAGTACTGGACAGCTGTTTCGTCCTAGTTTGGGACTCTTCATCAGTACGCATCCACCGGGATTCGAACCCTTGCTCTAACTAATGTCAGCTCATGATGAAATCCTGTAACAGAGAATTATTTCAAGTATATCCATGAGGCGATATCAGTTAGAGAACCACTGAAAACCACAGAGTACTGAAAAGTTGTTTCGTCCCAGTTTGGAACTCTTTGGCAGTACGTACCCACAAACTCGTTGACCATTCCGCCACTGGGACATGATTCAATAGCCAGCTGGTGAATTTCAATTTCTACCGATTCATGATATCAATTCATGATCAAGTTAATTTTATTTTTTTAAATTTTATTAGAGCTTGATTCCACACAGTATTTTGGTGCAAGTATTAAATTTTCAGCATGTGATATCGGTAGCCCAAATTTAGCAGGCCGACCATAGATATCAGCTGTGCATCGGCGGGGGATTGAACCTTGGACCACGTGTATGATCGGCGAGAGTGCTAACCACTGTGCCACCTACAAACTAACACTTGATAACAGGCAACTATTCACAACCATAATGTCTTCGTTCTACTCTTATGTGAGAAAAAAGTATTTCACGTGTCGAATTTTTCTTCGGTGTTTGCATAAATATTATTAGGTAACCAGGGTAGAATGATAACAAATAATAATAAGTTTGAAATAAGTTTTACCCACCTCTTCAGAAGCTGCATCCCAGTAAGCTCCAATAACTCTACTCTTTGAATTGCAACCACAAATAGTTCCATAGTGCAGATCTCCTGTTAAACTGGTATTACACCAGTTCATTTCATCAAGAATAAATCCTAAAGGAATAAAATAAATTGATTAAAACAAGAGATTTTGTGAATGCCTTACTTAAGGAATACAATTAAAGGCAAACTCTTTAGTTTACTGATAATTAAAGTTAGACTGTGCAGTTTTGTTTCCAGATAAAGTAAGATTTTTTTCTAACAGGTATGAATATTTGTCAATCGCTATGTTAAACTTCTTAAGACTTATCTCAAATACTTCAGAGAATCATCTCTGATTATTTGCGTCATCAGATTTTTGATGTACAGCAGAATGAAAGTGGCATTCTAAATCATCATAACGTTATTTAGGTGCTTTACAAAAGTGTTTCACTTTTTTCCAATAGTTGGATATTTATATACATACTAGGTTTCCCTTATAACACTTCTAGATATCAAAGTTCTTGGTGGTGAGGAGGAAAACAGTTGGTTAAAAGCAACTGTCACTTCTTCTATCGGCCTGTCTTCAAACATTTTTGCTTTCTCGCGAGCTACTTAGGCGAAATAGTGACACCATGAGGGAAATTCACAATTGCGAAAGTAGTTAGCAGACACAAAATGGACACATACAAGAACATCTTGGAGGATCTGGACTTCGCCGATGATATATTTGTATCTGATTTCCCACAAAATGGAAGATATGCAAGTGAAAAGCAACGAGCTGGCAGAAGAAGCATCCAGAGGAGATAGGCCTTCAGGTGAACATAGATAAAACAGAAGTGATGAAGATTACTGGCCAACAGTAACAGCCACAGCAACAGACAACAAACAGCCAGCATAAATGGGAGAAGTCTGAAAGAAGCAACCTCCTTCACCTACCTACCTACTAACCTGGGAAGCATCGTTTCAACTACAGGCGGACAGAATTGATGAGGATATCAAAGCAGCGAGGATCGAGAAAGCAAGACAAGCTTTCATCACTCTCAAGTCTGTATGGAGACAGATCAACAGCAATCAGCATGAAAAACCAGATCCGGATTTTCAACTCCAATGTGAAGTCAGTGCTACTATACGGATCAGAGACATAACACTGCGTCACGAAGGGCACTTCAAACAAACTATAGACTTTCATCAACAACTGCCTTCGCTCATTACTCAGGATCATATGATCGGCCAGGAAAGATCAGCGATAGGGAAAGGTCACTGGCAATGAGCGAACCAACCCAGCAGGAACCAACTGTGCAACAAATATTTAGGAAGAAATAGAAGTGGATTGGCCATACTCTGAGACAACAAATCATCAAGTGAGTGACATCACACACCAGACAATCACTCGAGTGGGACCCGAATGGGGAGCGGAGAGTTGGTTTTCAATGTGAGGATGACATGGAGTGGGTCATGCGAAGAAGAGGTAATTAAAGCATGTGGGCATACATGTATCCAGGTGAAAACGTTGGTAGAGAAGCGAACCCAATGAAGACGTGTGGCTGAAGCCCTATATTCCTCTAGGAACTAAAGGAAACAATAATAACAATGAAGTAGTTAGCAATATATTGTATACACAGTCTGATGGATGATATTAGGTGGTTTGAACTGATTCGGTTTAATAATTTGAGTCGAAATCGGGTACAGCACTGTTGAGCTCAGAACCAAACGAGTGAAAAGATAGTGTTGTGTATAGATTACCTGGCTAGCAAGCATTACTGGTTGACATGAGTGGTAAACGACTACTCATTTCAAACAACGAGTAGTATATCGTTTTATGCAAATATGCTTGCTTTCTTGATTGCCATTTATGGTATCCAGCAGATCACATACAGGGGTGATCTGAATAATGTGACTTCCGGGAGAAACTGTGATGAACATTTCATCCCTTAAACTGTGCACATTGTAAAATGTTAACTAATTAGGGAATAGATGATTTAACTAGAATTTTGTCATAATATACGTTTCCTTAGGAAATTAGTCATGTGCAGTGACATCAGGAACGAAAACCAGTAACCGATTCGCACAATCCTAATTCCTCTCTTCTTTAATATATGCATAAAACTTGGACACTGTGGTAGTAAGTAATTCCATATTAGTTTGTTTATTAGATGTATCACACAGTCAGTGAAACAGTATTATTTACTGGATGACACAGTTTCGAACACAATTTATATTATTGTTCATAATCATTTCATCAATTATAATCATACGGCTTCGAAACTTGAGTTTTACAGTTTTCTTTATTCCTTGCTATTTGTCGTCGTAGGCGTAGTAGAATTCGCCAGATGTCCTCCTGAACAGGTGTGGAATCATTCCTGTTACACGTGTTTGCAGTTGATTTGATAATTAAAACTTTCGTTATCAGTCTCTCACTCCACCTAGCTGTTACATTAGATTTTGAAACTGTCATCTCATCCCATCCGTCCTATTGGGTGGTTATGTGTAATTGTATGTAGTGAGTGCTATAGCTGAACTATTCTCCAGATTTCTTATCTTATTTGGGTCAACTGATCTAGATTTTGCTAGGATTTTATGTTCGGCTAGTCTGAATGCCACTGTTCTACTACTTTGACCTATGAATGTAAGTTAAAGCATCCTGTGGAGCCCTTAAAACAAAACAACTTAGTTTATCTAACACCCTGCCTGCAATGACTGCCAGGTCAAATACATAGGTCAAAGTAGTGTAACAGATGCGGTCTAGATTAGTTGACCCGAAAAGATAAGAAATCTAGAGAATAGTTCAGCTATATCACTCACTACATGCAATTACACACAACCATACAATAGGATGGATGGGATAAGATGACAGTTTTAAAATCTAATGTAGCAGCTCCATGGAGAGAGAGATTGATAACGAAAGTTTTAATTATCAAATCAACTGCAAACACGTGTAATAGGAATGATTGAACACCTGTCCAGCTGGACATCTGGAAAATTATACTACCTCTACGATGACAAATAGGAGAGAATAAAGAAAACTATAAAACTAAAGTTTCGAAGTCGTATGATAATAATTGATGAAATGATTATGAACAATAATATAAATTGTGTTCGAAACTGTGTCATCCAGTAAATAATACTGTTTCACTGGCTGTGTGATATATCTAATAAACAAACTAATATGGAATTACTGTCTTCTTTGTTGTGGAATCAATCAAGATTAGTATGACGTTTTTTAAATTAATGATTCCTAGAAGATGCTTCATACACTTATTCTTCTTTATGAATTTGAATAAACAGATAAATGTAATTACTGTCCACGACACGTAGACTTTAGATGAATGGATCTTTGTGGACTTCCAGTCTCACCACATCCCTTGTTAACTCATCAAGTCACTACATACATGCAAAATGTTAGCTTCTCTTGAAAGTCCTCCACAAATCACAAAATTTCACCGTGAATCAACAAGATGTCCAATTTAAAAATCAAGAACGGAAGCTAGATTCTGTAATGACGTAGTCAATGGTTCGACTATCATATGCTAGATGAAATTTTCTATTTCGAATCTTCAAAACAAAGTATGTATGAAATGAATGGACAATACTACAATTTTTATAATTTGTCCAATTAGCTCTAAACGGCGATTAGTCAAACCTGTATTACACAGAGCCATTATAATATGCTCTACTAAGTAAATGGAGAAATTTCTGATTCTTGAGAAGAATTTGAGAGAATAATGGTTACTCTCAACTTTATTAACAGGTACGGAAGATCTGAAGATTTAAATAAAACACTATCAACTGTGAACAAGAAGCTTATTTCTGTGCAACCCGATTTCAAAGATGATAGTTATACGGTTATGGTGAACAGAAGATTAAATGCTTCATTAACGAGAGCCTTCCTGCAGGCAAGTTGGTTCTTGTTTACAAAGCAATAAGCTCTTTGGTGCAATAAAGGGCCAGCGGATGCCCTTCTTATTACAGCACTATTTGTCTGTATAAATTAACAGGTACCTATGTTTACATTACATCGGGAGAACAGAAAGAGGTGCATACTTTCAATTTTACGAACATATACCCTTATTGGACACTAGTAAGGAGTGTGATGTGTCTAGTCCTTTGTTTAGTGCAGGCTGAATTCTCTGAGTCAGGTTTGCAATGTGGCCACCATTCCAGGTGGCTTGCCGTCACTGTGCACTTTGAATTGTTGATGTTAGATAGTTGGAGGCAATCGGCAGGAAGCCTTCGACCTAGGTTTCGTGCTAATTGGCACTCACCAGTCAGCAAGTCGTGTCTGTAAACTTGGAGGAACTCATGTCCCTCCCCTCTGAGATTCGAACCGGCGTCACCCAGTGATGCACTCAGAGACGTTACCAATGAGCTGTTCGAGCTCGCGATTGACCTCCTGTAGGACTGTACTGGATACTTTCATTGGACACCGGAGACTCGCGAGCTCTAATGGCTTAGTGGTAACGTCCCTGACTGCAGCTCTCACTGGGTATCGCGGGTTTGAATCTCAGAAGGGATATGAGTTCTTTGTAGGTTACAGATATTCCTTGCTGGCTGATAAGTGCCAACTAGCACGAAACCTTAGTGTCAATTAAGGCTTCCCGCTGACTGCCTCCAGCCATCCACCATTTACAAAAATGGCAAGGTGTCAAGGCAACAAACGCTTTCAGTAATGCTATTACTATACATCTTGTTGATTTGGGCCATTGGTAGGACACAATTAAATTCCTTTAAAATTGGCAATAGACATTGTAATTCAGTTCGCTTCAAGTTTTGCTGAAATAACCGCTACCAGTTGCTTAAAACACTATTTAGGTGTTCAGAAGCTGAGTAAACTGTTTGTTTTGGTTTTATTGCAACTCCGAGCCAAATTTGTTAAAGAGGTGTATGAAAACACCACTGCTATGTCCTTTCACCACTTTACTAAAGTTTTGTAATAGGTATATGATCTGTTCTGAAGTTTATTTCGTAGGATTCACCGTACAAATGATCTAATTTCATTTTGTGGCTACGTTAAACTTTAAACACCACTAACTACCAATCAGCAAATGACCTTGAATGGCCCAACGAGTTTCATCCACGTGAGTTGAAGTTTTATATTCCGCTTGATTCGAGTCAAATGTCAGGGAATGTCGGCTGACGAATCTAATATTTCGTACGTACATTTTTCGCCAGGTCCCACTTGTCCTTCACGCAGATTTCGGATATTTGTAGTTACGGGGTTTTAAAACAGCCTGTGACACGTGTAGCTACTGAAACAGAGAAAATAGTCTCGTGTCAACAGTTCAGTGGTACCAGCACTGCAGAGATATCGTGTCATAAAAAATGGAGAGAATTACTTCGTTATTAGGAGGAGGAAAAGGAGGTGAAAGTGTCGTTGTACACTTGGATAAGTGGAAAGGTTATAACTCCCTGTCATCCCTTGGAAATATTCACCACAGAGTGAACCATTCTAATGATTTTGTTGATCCCATTACAGTGACACAGGTCAGTTCCATACAAGCCTTTTTGGGAAGATTGAAAACAGGATTAGGGCCATTAATGGATCACAAAAGCATGTCATTTATAGTCATTTGGATGAATGTATGTATAGACGGTGGTGTAACTTTCCAGTTGATACTCCTATGCTCGAATGGGAGACGTTTTTACCACATATCAGAGAAAGATATCCTATGAAACATTTTTATGAAGTGTTTGTGCATTTTTTTTTCATATATACATATTTTACATTACCAAAAATGCCTCTTTCGTGTGATTGGTTCACTGAAGGTCGTTCGCTGATTGGTAGTTAATGGTGCTTAAAGTTTAACTTTACCCATTTTGTCACGTTTGTAGTAAAATTGTGGGCTTTACTTTATGCTGTTCACCATAAATTCTGGTGAATCTGTTCAGAGGTAAATGCGGTAGAAAAAGAAACATTCCGATTTCAGTCAAATGTTGACATTACTTTGATAAAACTAACCTGCAAAAGTTCGTTCCAAAGTGTAGCATTCTCGAAGATTTTTGCACATTCCACGAACCACGTCGATGACTTGAGAATGGAAATATTGCTTAAAAGGGAAATTAAAAGAGAAGATTTTTATTTGACAGAAGCCTGTTATTATTGTTATTATTGAAATATGGCATTTATAAATTGAAGTACAAGACATTAAAATGCATCAGTATTAAAGATGTTCACATCAACCTAAAGAATAGCGACCACTGTGGAGTGCAAACGCACCAGTGATCTTGAACGCACAGTATTCATTGGATTACAGAACCAGTGGTTATTACAGTGCCAGTGTGAACGCTGTACACGAAATAATGTGCAAATTTTATCTTCATTTCGTTTCTAAGTTCTGTTTGGACAGTGATTTGTTTGCATGTTTTGGTTAGGGTTGTGGTTAAGATTAGGGTTAAGGTGTTCGATTATCATTCGTATTTGTATTTTTAATTAAAATAATAATCCTCAATGAGATATAAAAACAAAGAATTCAGCGAAGAAAATTCTCTTGTCGACGATTTCATTTTCATGGCTGTACAGTCGTATTCAAAAGTGTCATACAAATTTGAAAATTTCGTTAATGATATTAATGTTACTGGGAAAATTATATAATCACTTGATAAATGCTCACGCCTTACCAATGTTCCATTAAATGAAACTGTTTGCTTCATTTGTAATTATATAGACCCACATAATGTTAACTTAGGAATTCCCATATCCTACCTAAAATAGCTAATCCTTCGTTGTACTCTGAGTGTCCAATTTCTTTTCAACAATGAAATCTATAGACAGAGAGATGGAGTAGCTATGGGTTCGCCACTTGGTGTGTTGCTAGCAGACTTCTTTTTGGCCAGTATGGAGAGCAGTACTCTCACACCTGGTATAAAAGGGCTTACCTTTTACAAAAGATACGTGGATGACACGTTCATTATATGTGACGAGAACTGCGAATTGAATGACATCCTGCTTTCCAGTTTACTTTTGAAAAAGAAACCAAGGGAAAAAAATCTCTCCTTGATGTGCTACTCACAAGGAGAGCCGATGGGTCTTTGAAAAGATCTACTTACAGAAAATCGAAGTGGACGGGACAACTGATCAATTTTTACGCTTTTGTCCCCACAGACAGAAAAAGGAATCTAATCCGTTCTGTCTCAACACATGGGTGGGGAGAGTTTGCAGTGAAGACAGTGTTGATGGTGAATTCAAACAAATGAAAGAAGCCTTCATAGAGAACGGGTATCCACTACGCTTCATAGAGGCCAATAGTAAAGTATGTGCGAGAAATACAGAGATTGGTAAAGTAGCTAAAAAAGTGGTGCACCTAAACTTTGCATATAGGGGTGACATTGCTAGTGAAAGACTTAAAAATCTTCTGACCAGATCACTGAGAAAAACGTTGTTTACTGTCACTTAACGAATAACCTAATCTAGCCGTCTACTGGTGCACCTTAATGTCAAGGAAGTGTTACTTTGATTGTTTAATTCCATGTGTATTTATATGATCGCCTGCTCTTGTGGAGCTAGGTACATAGGACGTTTGTCGAGAAACATATCCTGCCAAGCCTTCCAGTTTGCCTGGGCAAAGCAGTGGAGCGTAGAGGTATTAATTCATCCATATTGCAACATATTGTAGATAATGACCGCGCAGCATCTGACACATCGTTCAATATATCTACAGAGTCTGACAGAGTTTATCGGAAGGAGCACGAGTGCACTTGCTTTGTATAGCAGAGGTTTTAGCAATACATAAGATAAAGCCAGAACTTTGTGTACAAAACAATTTAGTACTTTAAGTATTGGTTTGTAGGGATTTAGTTGATTGGTTACAGGATTTCATCATGAGCTCACATTGGTTAGAGAACTATTGAAAAACCTGCAGGGAGTACTAGACAGCTGTTTCGGCCTAGTTTTGGGACTCTTCAGAAGTATGCACCCTCCGGGGGTTCGAACCCAGGACCTTCTGGTTATAAGGCAAGGTCGTAGACCATTAAGCCACTGGGAAGCGACCCAATATCCAGTGAATCCTAACTTCTGCCGGTAGCTTAATGGTCTTCGAGCTCGCCTTATAACCAGAAGGTCCTGGGTTCGAACCCCCGGAGGGTGCATACTTCTGAAGAGTCCCAAAACTAGGCCGAAACAGCTGTCTAGTACTCCCTGCAGGTTTTTCAATAGTTCTCTAACCAATGTGAGCTCATGATGAAATCCTGTAACCAATTTTGTACTTTACCATGGTCTTTACTATGTAATTCACATAACAACTTTGTTATCCTATTTTTATTCCGTGTTCCATTTTTGTTGCATTTCATTTTACTTTATGTTATCATATTCTAACATTTTATCTAGTCCACTACTTTAACAAAACTTCACTCATCCTATGTTTCCATCATATTATATTCACATTTCCGAATGTTATTATTATTATTATTGTTTCCTTTAATTCGTAGAGGAACATAGGGCTTCAGCCAAACGTCTCCATTGCGTTCGGTCCTTGGCCAACGTTTTCACCTGGCTACAGGTTTGGCCACATGCTTTCATCTCCCCTTCTCTGCATGATCTCCTCCATGTCACCCTCTCACTGACAACCAAATCACCACTTCCAACTCGATTGATGGCCTCGCGTGTGATGTCAGTTGATGGTTTGTTTTCTCAGAGTATGGCCAGCCAATCCATCTCCATTTCTTCCTGCCTATTTGTTTCACAATAGGTTCCTGGTTGGTTCGCTCATTGCCAGAGATCCCTGTTGCTGATCTTTTCTCGCCATCTGATCTTGAACGAAGTATTGAGCGAAGACGACTGTTAATGAAGGATTATAGTTTGTTTGAAATGCTCTTTATGACGCGCAGTGCAAGTCTCTGATCCGTATAGCAAGTAGCATTGACTTCACATTGGAGTTGAAGATCTGGATCTTATTTTTGATGCTGAGTGTTGTTGACCTCCACACAGACTTGAGATTAGTGAAAGCTTGTCTTGCTTTTCCGATCCTTGCTTTGATATCCTCGTCAGTTCCGCCTGTAGTTGAAACGATGCTTCCAAGTTAGGTAGGTAAAAGGAGTTGTTTCTTTCAGGTTCCTCCCATTTATGCTCGCTGATCGTTGTCTGTTGTTGTTGTTCATGCCCAGGAATCTTCATCACCTCTGTTTTATCTATGTTCACCTGAAGTCCTATCTTCTCTGGATGCTTCTTCTGTCAACTTGTTGCTTTTCACTTACATATCTTCCAGTTTGTGGGAAATCAGACATATATCATCGGCGAAGTCCAGATCCTCCAAGTTGGTTTTTTGTGTGAGTCCATTTTATGCCTGTTTCCTCATTGCCCGCTGTTTGTCGCATTATCCAGTCTACTGCAATCAGCCTTGTTCTTACTCCTGTCCTCTCTTCGAAGGATTCCGTAAGTTTCCCGAATGTACTTTAATTTATTTTCCGATCATCTATTTCCCACTTGTCTATTGAACTTTAGGTTGACCTCTATCTATTCATTTAGTTATTCATTCACACATGTAGTCAATTGTGACTAAACATTCTATACAGCAATATTATCACACTTCAATGTTTCCACTCACTGTCAAACTTTAACACACACACACACACTAGAAAACAGATTGTTATTGTCTATTGTGCAGCTATGGAAATGAAGTCATATTACAATTTTCCCGTAGCTCTTTCAAGGCTTTGAAATGCTGGGAATTCTTTGAAATACTTTTCTCCCTTGGGTTGTTGTTCAAATACTGGTGAGCTGTATCCACCATCTTGGTCTTAAACCAACCCCGATCTGCATCGGATGTTACGGCAAGAGGTTTGAGTTGGTCGTATAAGTTTTCAAACTCAGCATGGATCGCTAAATCCGTAAATTGCGTGTGAGGAACACAAAATTTGAGTTCAAGGGATAAAGCTTCTTTCTGATAAGTAGATAGAGTAATATCTGAAAGATGTGTAACATACTTATCAGGATTCACCGGATAAAGATCTACGCGGTTTCGATCATCAATTGAACTATTCAACTTATTTTGTATATTTTTGTCTTCGTTTTCTGAGTAACATCTTTACAAAACTGAAGAAATTTCATGTGGCATATTATTAATAACTTTAAAGAGAAAGCTCCGTCCACACACTAACAATAGGTTAAATGAACTTGTTAACCTTTGTAATTATTATTGTATCCTTTAATTCCTAGAGGAAAATAGGGCTTCAGCCGTGCGTCTCCATTGAGTTCGGTTCTCTGCTAGAGTCTTCACCTGGGTCCATGTCTGCCCACACGTTTTCATCTCCTCTTCACATGACCTCCTCCAAGTCACCCTCACACTGACGACCAACTCGCCGCTTCCCTTTCAAATTCCACTCGATCACTGGCTTGTCTAGTGATGTCACTCGCTGGTTTCCTCACAGTATGACCAATCCATCTCCATTTCCTTCTGCCTATTTGTTTCACAATCGGTTCCTGCTGGGTTGGTTCGCTCCCAGAGATCTCTCACTATTGCTGATCTTTTCTGGCCATCTGATCTTGAGTATTGAGCGAAGACAACTGTTAATAAAGGTCTGCAGTTTGTTTGAGATGCTTTTTACGACGCGCAGTGCAAGTCTCTGATCCGTATAGTGAGTAGCACTGACTTCACATTGGAGTTGAAAATCTGGATCTTATTTTTGATGCTGAGAGTTGTTGACCTCCACACAGACTTGAGAGTAGTGAAAGCATGTCTTACCTAAGGTGTAACATTATCGTCGAACGTAACACGTTGGAATTTTATGAATTATGTATTAAAAATCATTCCTTCCCAAGGCAATTTTATAAAACTTTGAAATTCAGTAAATTACAACCAAATATCTCTAATCTTGTTCGTCTTACAAAGTCACATATCGAAAATGTTAAACAAACGTTACAAGGACTACTTGTTCTTCATACCGATGCGTCACTTATTTTGTCTGAATTATCATTATTATTATTATGTTAAATAAACGGCTTTTTGATGCGTAGTGCACAGCAGGTTCTGCTCACCAAAAAATAGTATCCATTCAAGGTGATTGGTGCATTGGCACTCTATGATAATTATAATTTATGCATGCCAATGTGCAATTGAATACAAATATTGATTTAGTACTGTTCGTGTAAACACAGGTAGTTGAGTTTTTGTTTTAAAAACAACGTTTTACAGATAAAGCGAAAATAGTCATTCAGACACCTAGAATAAACAAAAAAATTGAGCAGTGAATATCCTTTTCAATCATTTCCTCTTCTGGCTCTACAATTATATATATATGTTTATATACATGGATTATCCTAGAATAGTCGTCAATCACAATGTGGGTTTTTTTCTCAATAACATCTCGTCGGATTTCCGAACACCATCCTGCACAGTGGTTAAGTAAAGGACAAACAAAATCCATTCATAGCTCTATTCTACCACATCTTGTGGATACAGAACACAAGATTGATGTTAACGAGGTGGCTTTCAAAGTCATTTACCACATATCAACAAATCTTAACTTCGCCTAAAGAGTTCGTTTACTAAATATTACTGAGGCCATTGGGATCCGCACTAAGAAGACTAACTTATGTATCCAAAAGAAGTTGGTTCAGACACTGTTCTCACCTTAGCCATTAAGGTTTAATTGATCCCCAATTCGTTGTGGAAAGTTCCTTAATTTAATTTGATATTCTATTTGCTATTATTACATTTGTATGCTTATTATAATTTAAGCATCTTTAATGAACTGTAATTCCATTGAACTTACTTAACAAATTGATATCATTTAGAAAACACTAAAATTGTTATTGACTACTAATATAGGATGTTCTCTGTATACATAATTGTTGAGCCAGAAGAGGAAATTATCGAAAAGGATATTCTCTGCTCAATTTCTTTTCGTTATTACAGATAATTTATGTTCAAGCCAGGGAAATGCTGATATTTCCCCCTTTCCCTTATGTTGTTTTGATTTTTTGCATTATTTAATCTGAAAGTCCAACTGTAATGCAGTGCTGATCATTACTTTCATTATCTTGGTGTGATTCCGAATTAATACTGTGTTAAGGTTTCATAAATTTACTTCACAGAACTGCACATAAAATACGACACCAAGAATGAACTATTCCTACATGCAGTGATTATCCTTTTATACGAAATCTATTAATTAATATAACCGATATACGGATGTATCTTGGACACTGTAGTAGAGTGTAACTCCATTATGAATACAATACATTTTGATAAATCACACAGTGTTATACAGTAATATTTACTGATGACGTTTCTAACACAATTTATTGCCACTCATATACGGATCAGAGACTTGACGCCGCGTGACGAAGGACACTTAGAGCAAACTACAGGCCTTCAACAACAGCTGTCTTCGGTCAATACTACTCAAGATCATATGGCTGCCAGAGAAAATCAGAAACAGGAATGGATCTCTGACAATGAGCGAACCAACCCAGCAGGAACCGATTGTGCAACAACTATGCAGGAAGAATTGGAGGTGTATTGGCCATACTCTAAGAAAACAGACCATCAAGTGACATCACACGCCATGCTATCTCTCGAGTGGAATCTGAATGGGAAGCGGCGAGTTGGTTTTCAGTGTGAGGCTGACATGGAGGAGGTCATGCAGAGAAGAGGAGATGAAAGCATGTAGAGACGTGCGTCTGAAGCCCTATATTCCTCTAGGAATTAAAGGAAACAATAATATAATAGTAATAATTATTATTATGCACTGCGTTGGTTGGAAATTCAGTTAGCCTAGTGATTCAAGCAGATCACTGTTCGACAAAGAAGGCATAATAATTATTTAACTTCAACGTGTTTGAAATTCAGATCTGTTTTACTGTTATCTGCTTTCCTTGCGATAATGAAAAGTAGCAGCCTTATAAAAATGATAAAATACCATAAGCTTATTACAGTATCATCTAAAATAGTTCATCTAGTATGTATGGTTTTTTTGAAATGACACGAGGGTACTCTATTTAGTGAGAATCTTTCCACTAGCTGGCGAGTATATTTGCGTAAAACTACATACTACTGAATAACTGAGATGAGTAGTTGTATCCCACTCGCTCATATCCACTAGTACTGCTTGCTGGACGGCTCTCTCATCTAAGTCGAACTGGGCAAACTGCTGATGAGCTCGGCACCACTCATATACTGGTTGATATGACAGCGGTATACAACTACTACTCATCTCAAGCAATCAGTAGTATATAGAGTTTTATGTAAATAAGCAGAAACTATTGATAAAATAGTACAAAAGGGGTATATTTTATAAATTATTTAAAACAATTAGTTCCCTTTATGAATTTAGACAAAGCAATAAGAAGACGTAATTTGTCTGAATCGTGTAATGTGTATTTGCGCAACACATTTCGAACAATCTGATCACACACGGACTTGTCATAGGAATATGTAATATGAAATTATTAAAGAGTTAAGAGGTGAGAAAATAAACTTAGGTCAAGTTTAAAGGACATATTGAAGGTCAAAATAACAATGAAGACCACTAAACCAAATAGCAGAGGTAATAGTACATCTACTCTGGCTGGTATCAAAACAAAGTTTACCAAGGAAGGTTTAGTGTGATGACGAGTTGTTGATTTGAACGCATACAGGTGGTTTAAACTTTCTAATTGCTAGGGCTTCCACAAACTTTAGGATACGCCCCAAACACGTTTTATAGATAGGTTTAAAAGATGTGTTACCGTCAATTTTATATCCTGTCTCTATAATATGTTTCGCAATAGAGGAGCTAGGTCTCCTGTTCTCACCATTAATAGGTTCTGAAGATTCCATTTGTTTCTGGAGCCATTTAGGAATATGCTCTGAAGCCCTTACTTGCAGAGATCGATGAGTCCTCCCTATGTATGTGTGTCCACACGTACATTCAAATTGGTAAATACAGTGGGATGTGACGTCATTTTCCTCATGTTCTAAGGGCTTAGATTGATATATCGGCTTTACATTCTCAATTATTATGATATTAGCTGCATAAAAAGTCTTTTTAACAGCAGCGTTCAATCTTTGTCTAGTTATCAAGCTGCTACGATGCCGCATATATGGTAGCTTGATGTACACCTCTTTCTTGGGGCCGAGTTAGAGAGTGGATGTCTTGGTGTTCTGCTGACTACTGTGATAATTACGATACTGTCCTTTTCAGGTAGGTTTTCTATAAATAGATCTTTTTATTGACCCATCAAGCCGTTGACTAAGCAATATGTCTAGGAAAGATAAACAATTATCTTCCTCTTCTACAGATGTAAGTGATATGCTATTCTGAACTTCATTCATTCGATTTAAAATTGAGGTGGCAGAACAAGACTTATCACTGATGATTACAATATCATCTACACACACATTTTCGATTAAATCCTCCGATAAATTCTCAATGTACGACTTATAAATATCTGCTAGAAGGGGCCCTAACGGACTTCCCATAGCAACACCATCAACTTGGCGGAAACAATCGCCTTCAAATGTAAACCTATTAGTACATAGAAGTAATAAATCCCTTCAATAAGATATAGGGAACGGGATGAAAAAATTGTTTGTGGAAATATAATCACACAAAATGTCAACTGTTTTGAGCAAATTATTTCATAAGAAAATGCTTTTACTCACTTCAGTGATTTTTGGTTGTACTGAAAATGCATACTTGACAAATTTCGCATAGAGTTCAGGTTTCATAACACATTCTGACTGTTTATGTGCACTCAGCAAAGCTTCTTCAAATAAAGTCCACATGTGAGTACAATTTACGCTTTAATATTAATAATTAAAAATTTATATATTAGATTACAAATCTACCAAAATATTTTTCGTATCAAAATATTATAAATGATGACTAACCTATTAAATTTGGGGTTCAGAGGGGACATTCTGACCGACATCCTAAGGAAGACAATATCTAACGCTCTGAAAAGGACATTCTCTCGCCGCCAAATGTTCTTCAACAACTCTAAAACCAAACTATCACATTTGACCACTTCTGTGTGTATCTACCAATTCACTTACTCCTGTTGAGTCAGATATATAGATCGTTCGATGAGTGTTTTATACAAAAGAGTCAAAGAAAAGTTTCCCACCTGGCTAAGAAAAGATAACAGTAGATCAGTAAGGAGTGTTACAGCTGAACACATATTCAACACTGGTCACAGCGAAGATTCATTCAAAGTTATCTAGAAGATCAAACGAAGCCTTCCAAGAACTGTACGCTTCTGCATACTTTGCATTACCGATGCCTTAGCGATTGGGGTGGAGAAGCACTGATTTGTGCACACGGGAGATGGATAGGACACAGAAACACTGAGGAGATCGTTGGGGGACATTGTGCGATAGGCAAGCCCTTGAGTGGAACCCAAATGTGAAGCGTCGAGTTGGACGTGGGTCCGAGGGTGACATGGAGGAGATGATAGACTATAGGGAATCGTGGCACCAGCTAAAGAGGATTGCAGAGAACATGATGAAGTGTAGATGTGGTGTCGAGGTCCTATTTTTCACTCGAAAATACAAGGGATCAATGATAATTATTATTATTGTTTCCTTTAGTTCGTAGAGGAACATAGAGCTTCAACTGCACGTCTCCATTGCGTTCAATTCTCTGCTAACGTTTTCACCTGGCTCCACGTCTGTCCACATGCTTTCATCTCCTCTTCTCTGCATGCCCTCCTCCATGTCACACTCGCACTGACGACCAACTCACTGCTTCCCATTTGGATTCCACTCGAGTGATGGCCTGTTTTGTGATGTCAGTTAATTGTTTTTTTCTAAGAGTATGGCCAATAAACCTCCATTTCTTCCTGCTTATTTCTTGCACAATCGGTTCATGGTTGCTACAGAAACTTCAACACAATGAGTCTCCTTGTGACAAAAGAAAAAGGGATCAATAATAATATTATAATATTTATGACACGTTTAGTTTTGGTGTTTAGTCGACTGACTTCAAAATTATGTAGAAATTACCGGCTATTTTATGCCAAATCATGTGCTAAATAGCAACGTAATGTTTTCATAATCCCATGATCTTTCATATGATCCAACTTGGAAGCTTAATGGTTAGTTTATATCATAATGGTTGTAGAGGTGAATTGATAGAGTTCAGTAAACGAAAGTTTAAAGTGAAATAAATCTATGGCTTATCCTTAATTTTTTAGTTATTCTTCCTACCAATCGAATTATTTCAGACTTGAGTGAACTTCACTCATATATAGCACTCCTTGTAGTACAGTGTTTCATATAACGGAAGTATTAAATTAGTTCTCTAAAGCATTTAATAGGACATTTTAGCGAGTATAACTGAACAATTGTTTGGAAATCTCTCCTGAACGATCTAATTCTAACTTTGTAATTACTTTCCTCTTATCTTCTTTGCTGAACGACAACGGCACATGTCAAGTAATCCACAAGGGAAAACTCAGTGAGGCGATTGGAGTAAACACAGGAGTCAGACAAGGGTGCTTATTATCACCAATGATATTCCTAATTGTGGTGGACTGGATTATGCGTCAGACAGTGGGAAACGAGAAGACAGGGATATCCTGGACCGACGTGAAGAACCTAGAAGACCTGGATTTCACGCGTGGATGATTTATGTTTGATGTCACACAAAATCCAAGACTTACAAGCGAAAACCGACAAACTGGTCGAAGAAACAGCAAAGACAGGACTGACTCCAGGTGAACATAGACAAGACGGAGGTTATGAAAATAACCAATCAACAACAACAACAACAGCAATATCCAGCGCCAATCACCATCAACGGGAGGGATTTGAAAGAGGTTACTTCATTCACTTATCCAGGGAGCATTGTCTCAACTACAGGAGGAACCAACGAGGATGTCAAATCGAGAATCGAGAAGGTGAGAAACACATTCATCAACCTGAAACCAATCTGGAAATCTTCGTCACTCAACTCACCATCAACAACAAAATTCGGATTTTCAATACAAACGTCAAGTCAGTTTTGCTATACGGATCAGAAACTTGGCTAGTGTGTCACAAAGAATATTTCCAACAGCCTGTTGCAGACCTTTATCAACAACTGTCTTCGCTCTATACTGAAGATTAGATGGCCGGAAAGAATCACCAACAAGGAACTATGAGAACAAACAAAACAAGAACGAATCGCTCAACAAATATGCAGGAGAAAGTGGAGATGGATTGGACACTCGCTGAGCTGAGGAGGCCACTGGGTGACATCGCGCGTCAGACCGTAGCTCGAGTGGAACCCGAAAGGGAAGTGGCGAGTGAGATGTCCAAGGGTGACATAGAGGAAATCGTGTGAAGAGGATTTGAAACAGTATGGACTAACATGGATGCAGGTGAAAAGTGCAGCAGAAGACAGAAGCAAGTGGAGACGTGCAGTTGAAGCCCTATGTTCCACTAGGAACCCAAGGGAACAATAATAATAATATCTTCTTGGCTGTATATCACTGCCCTAACATTCGCATGTTGTCTGTTGACTCGATCCTTATTATTTGTCTTTGTCGCGAATTAGTCTCTAATTTTAATGCTTTCAATGCGGTTATGCGATACACTGATAATGTGTTGTTTGAGTTAGTCAAAATCATTCTGACATTAGACTGTTTGAAAGAATTATTTGGTGCGGGATTCTTGCTGACAGAGCTCTTTATCCCAACCAACTGGTTAGGAATATTCTACCTAATTCTCAGGTACTTCTTGCAGTTGATTTTTGGTTAACTAATTTTGCTTTTTTGAATCAGTACAAAAAAAGGCCAAATGGCCAAGATGTTATCCGGCTTGTGAGAACAGATTGATTTTAAAAGAATGAACTAAGAGTTCCCTTTTCGATAACCTGCTCTTCACCAGGTTCTACAGTCATACATACACATAGTAGTGAATGAATTAATTAGTGTTATGAACAACATTAATGTTGTTTAAATCACATCGAATCAATATTATTGATAGATTACAGCTCAGTAGCATCAACATAACAATAAGCTGAATGCCAGAAAAATTAGGAAAGATAATATTACAAATTCATGAATCTATAGTCTCCACTGAAGGCCAGTGCAGTATTAGAGGCTGGACTTGCTTCTTTTGAACACAGAGCACTGGTTATTTGAGGCGAATTGCAATAGCCTCTGCTGTTTAGAGCATGCGGTGCTGCGATGATTTTGGCAATTTATTAGGCACCCAGTAGATTACAGAGAAGGATTCTTCAATGCTGGCTTGAGTTGTGGCTGGTTTGCACCAGATGGTCCAATATCGAACTGTTAATGGTTTTCACTACACCTTTACTGACCCATACTGGGAGATGTTCTCGAGCACGAAAAATCAAGTTCCTAGATCAACGGCCAATATAACTCGCTCCACAAGCGCAGTTATATTGTAGATACAATTAGAAGTGGCTAACTTGTCTAGGTACTTCATCTTCCAATCAAGGAATCACCGTCGGTTGTGTAGAGAATAAGACGTGTAGTTCGCCAGCATTAAAAGTTCTTTCAACTGATTTTCTTTATTTCTTCGTAATTATCTCACTTGGTATATCGCCCATGAATTGTAGTCGTAAATAAAGTGGCTTCCTGTTTATAGATAGTGAATAGTCCTTTTCCGCTTTCTTTGTCATATGTTTCTTGATAAATTTGTCGGAATAGCTATTTTCGATCAAAGTATCATATACAATGCTTAATTCATCTTCAATTACTTCCTCTGAGCATATTGCTGTAACTCTGTGGCTGAGGGTCTTCACTAAATTTCTTTTATACTGGAGAGGAACGAAGCTGTGAAAATGTGTATATTGTCCTGTCCAAGTGTTTTTTCTATGCAAATTTTAAAATTAAATTTCAGCAACATTCATGAACATATCACAGCTTCTGTTAAACTGCTACGTCAACGATTAGTTCTTCAGTATGTCAATTTATTTGAATTCCTATGACTGACTTCAGAACACTGATATAAGAGGAAAACTTGTGCACTGTGGTGGAGTATAATTCCACTGTGCGTAAAATTTATTTTGATACAGCCTCAAAGTGTTGTTATACTGCTTCTAATCATATCAAGGTACTCACACAACTTTCTAACTTCGTTTATATAATTGCATTAATTCTCATCTCTTGATTTGATTGGTAATATTACATGCCATATCTCTGCTATTAATGATGAATCATTCCTATTGCACGTGTTGGGTGCAGACTCTATGAACAAAGATTCAGTAATCAGCGTCTCTCTCTCCACCTACATGTTATACTTTTTAGAATTTCGACTCTGTCCCACCCACCGTATTGTGTGGTTGTGTGTTAATGCGTGCAGTGCAATGCGGTGCTCAGCTCCTCATTTAATAGTTTGACCTATGTATTTGACTTAACTCATAATGATAGCAAGGTATTTTGAAAATTATATTATTTTTTCATTCAGATATCTATAAACCACAAAATAATTGAGCAAAGAATATCCTTTTCGATAAATTCCTCTCCTGGCTCTACAATTATACATGCATGTTTATATACATAGAATATTCTAGATTAGTAATCAATAACGATATAGGTGTGTGTTTTCAATAATATCGATTTGTAAAGTAAGATCACAATGGAATTACAGTTCATTAAAGATGCTTAAATTATAATAATGATAAAGATATAGTATCAAATAGAATATCAACTAAAATTAGGAAACTTCCACAAAATTCAGGATCATTCAAACCTAGATGGCCAAGGTAAGGATAGTGTCTGAACTAACTTCTTTTGGATGCACAAATTAGGCTTGTTAATATGGATCTCAACAGCCAGCCTCAGCAAAATGTAGTAGTGAAACTTTTAAAGCAAAATTGAGATTCGTAGGTATGCGGTAAATGACCCTGAAAGCATGGTTAACGTCAATCTTGTGTTCTATATCCACAAGATGAGATAAAATGGCGCTGCGAATAGATTTTGTTTGTCCTTTGCTTACCCACTAAGCAGGGTGATGTTCGGAAATTCGCCGAGAAACACGCCTAATTGTACGGCCTATGCAACTGGCTCCATAGGAGCAGTTAAATTGGTAGATACACATGGAAGAGGCGAAATTAGGCAGTTTTTCTTTTACTCCCGAACGCTACAGAGGAGTGGTTTTGAAGACACAGCGCAATTCGGTAGCAGGAAATTCTCTTTTCACCGCATTTCTAAGGCGTTGTGTTAGTATCTCACTGATATTGTCCCCAAGGTACTGCATTTGTAAGAATAAGGCCTTTTTTGGAACTGTTGGTACTTTGGGACGCTTTGATTTTAGATTCATATTCTTATCAATAAACTTTTCTGGAAAACCATTTTCACTCAGCAACCGTTTAATATTATTAAGTTTATCATCAAGACATTCATCCGAGCAGATTGCTCTTGCTCTGTGAAACGAGCACCTTATCAGACTGCGTTTGTACTTTAAGGGCACGAAGCTGAGAAAATGACCATACTGACCCGTTGATGTAGGCTTTCTATATACACTTCTTCTTATTGTGCCATCCTGTTTTCTGGTCATAAGGACGTCTATAAATGAAGTACTAGAGTCTTTTTCTTTCTCAGTAGTAAAATTTTATTGCAGGATGAACCTCGTTAAATTTATCCAGGAAGTTCTTTGCTTCCTCCTCATTTTTCATAATCAAAAATGTATCATCCATGTACCAACAATAGAATTCAAGTTCATTAATAACATCTTTCAAAGGCCATTTTTCTAGTTTCGCAAGGAAATTGTCGGCTAGAATGGGTCCTAGTGGTGACCCCATTGTCACACCATCGATTTGTCTATATAGTTCCTTATTAAATAAAAAGTGGACATTCATTGTGCATTTCAGGAGAAGTTGTTTAATAAAAGATATAGGAATGCCAACATCAATGTTTCGTCTTATGAGTTCTTTGCATACAAAGTCGACTGTTTCCATAATATTGTTATTGACCACTAATCTATAATATTCTATGTATGTAAAGATCTATATGTAATTATAGAGCCAGAAGAGGAATTTATCGAAAAGGATATTCTTTGCTCAATTACTTTGTGTTTTTTATATTATTTTGTTTAATTGCCTGTAGAAGTCCAAAAGACAAGAGCTCCCATCTCGAGAATTCAGTGAATATATCAGGTCGCCTAACTATTTTACTTATTTCATTTCTCTAACCTTATATGACTCATCTATCTCCCCAGACTCTTAGAAAACATAAAATTGCCCTTGTTTTGACGTGCATCTTGAGTTCAACTCAATTGTTGAACTATATGTCTCATTACGTAATTTTATCAGCTTTATTCAACTTTGCGTATGCGCTGAATAATATCAGCAACTGTTCTTAAGATGATTCGTCCCTTTCTTACTATCCACTTATAAGAGAAAAAACTGCATACAAATAAAACTCCACAGCTAAACAGGAGGATGTATTCGTAGGAATGAGACTGTTAGCTGAACTAAATCTTAATCTTCGGAAATGAAAATTGTGATAAATATACTAAGAAACGCAAACATAACTTTAAAAAATCGCTTATAATAAGCAAATACAGATTCAAGTGAACAACAACTTGCCACTGGCTCATTCTAGGCGCTGGATTGTGTCAAGCAAAACTACCACTATTAAGAAACCTAAAATCTATTCGTACTGCAGTCCTCAGTGGATCGTTTAGGGAATGCTGTATACTGTACACAGTTCACTGCCCTGAAATCAGTGGGGAAGTCTATACCACTCATCACAAGCAGTGAGGTACGAATTTTCAATGCTAATGTCGAATCAGTGCTTCATTATGTTTAAGAAATTTAGCCTTCATGTTTACAATAGCATTTTCAGTAGGTGGCGGTTAAAGACTTTCACCAACAGATCTCTTCATCCAATACTGAAGATAAGATGGCTGACCACAAAGGATAAACAGTAAAGACATATGACAGTACAGTGAACTGGCCAAAATCTTGTTGCTCAAAAAATTTGCAGCAAGAAATGAAGAAGCATTTAACATACACTGGGGAGACCTTTTAGTGGTACCACACATTTGACAGGCCCTGTAGTGGAACCCGAATGAAAAGTAACAGATTAGGCTTTTGACAGAGGATGACATCTTGGAGATAATGGGAAAAGGGAATGAAAGCTTGTGGCCAGTCATAGAGTCAGTTGAAAGTGATGGAAGAGAGCCGATTGGAATGGAGATATTTTTACTAATGGTTAAGTTAGTCATGCTAATGAATATTTCAGAAAGTGGTATTTTCTTCTTCAATGACACGAATTGTTTTTTTTACTGAGTTTTAGAAATATAAGCCAACATTTCAACGCATTGTTTCTTTACCCTTTAACCAATTATTATAAAAGTTTTTGTACTTCCCAATGAACAAAAAAAACTATATGGTGTTTACGGATATTTCGTTATATGATGCTCTTAATGGTTTTATAAGAGTAGCTATATTAAACCAGAATTCACAAAATCTCAGCTTATGTACAGTAGCTTAATTATCGTTCTTCACATTACCAGGTAATTTTTACGTTGTCAAGTCTGTTCACTGGTAAAAACAGAAATTATGAAAACAGCAAGTGTTTGAAGAATGAAATTGCTTATCATATTTGTAATGATTATGTCATTCTCTGTTTGCGTCAGTTGGAACCAAGTCGAATTCTGTTTGAGTCCATCATCCCTATTCAGACAATCTGGATTCCATTTGACATGAAGTACTGCTGATATGAGACTTTCTTCGAAATTTCTGAAATTTTTTTGGATGATGATTTCACTATCGTCAAAATCAATTTTGTGACCTGATTCTATAGAGTGTAGATATATGGCTGAGGAGTTTTCCAGCTCTTCTAGTTCAACTGGATTTATCAGTGGTCGAAAAGAGTTTCTACGTGTTCACTTCTTCTGATCTTCTTGATTTCTTGCGAGGTTTATCAGATGTATATCACATCACACTCCAAGAATTTTATTCTAAAGACACAGTTACTTTGTGAGTCCCTTGGAATTTTGTCTTTTAAATGGACAAGGCTGCTTTTTAGTGCAACTGTTGTTTTTAGGACACTCTGTTGTTGCGTTTATTGAGTACTCTTCTGATGTCGTCTGACGTTTCCAATCTGTATGGAATGACAAATACTGAGGTCCAAGTCTTCGGAATACGTTGTTGACCATGTTTATTGCTCCTGTTGATTTTGGTGGTGAAATTTTTTGGATAGTAATTTTTCTTGACATTTTCGGTGATACTTGATAATTCTTCTTCATTTTCCTCCTCACGAGTTACCAAAGTGTGTGCTCGTCTAGTAAGGTTTAAGACAACTCATAAATTTGCACTGACGGGGTGTGATGATCCGAAGTCTAGAAATTTGTTGGGGTGTGTTTTCTTCCTGAATATTGGACATATTAAAACATCTATTTTCTTACCCCATTAGCTAGGCAGTCTAGAAAAGACAGCTTATCGAAGTCTGATTCTGCTTCCGAAGTAAACTGAATGCTGGAAGATAGATTGTTCAGTTTTTCCATGAATGAACCATGTAGGTCTCGTTTTAGTACAATCAAAGTATCACTAATGTATCTTAGCCGCGTTTTAGGTGTTTGTTTGGGATGTTATCTTCACATGTATTGATGAAAAGATCAGGGAAACGGATGAACACATGACTACACCATTTGTTTGTCTACATAAATTTCCTTTAAATGTAAATAAATCGTTTTCAGACAGAACTTTAGGGTTTTCATGATTTCACTGGTGTCTAGTGGACAAATTCCGGATAGAATTGTGTCTGGTTCTAGTAAACTGAAAATGATATCACAATTTGCGGTAATGGGAATGTTAACATCATAGCTTACTATAATATCTTCTTTATTGATTTCCCGGTTTTCTGTTTTGGATCTGAAATCATATGAATCTTCTATGGCATTTTGAGTGTCCTTTCAGAGTGGTTTCAATATTGAAGATAAGTATTTGAAGAGGTTGTAAGTCGGTGAGTTGATAAAGTCTATTGCTGGTCTTAATAAGACTGTAGGTTTGTGTATTTTTGATTGACTGTAGAATCGTGAGGGTACATAGGATTTCGATTTCAGTTTAAACCAAAGAGAATTTCCAATTTCGGGTTTTAGTTCATGAAGAAGTCTGCTGATATATTCAATTTCATCTCGTTGACTTCAGCTGACTTCTTTTCTTCAACAATTAAACACCATCCATCGGAAAATCTTTCGGTTGGCTTATTCTTATAATCACTTGTGTTCATTATCAATATGACAAATCCCTTGTGAGTTTTAGTTATAACAATGTTTCTGTCTTCAAATGAACTGTCGTCAAAATTTGACAGAATAGTTCAAAAAAATTTGGGCACCGAGTGAGAAGTAGACATTTGTAAAAATTATATTTGTAAAATCTCAGCGAGATTGAAATAAGTAATTCCAACGTTTTGTTCGGCTTTCGGATCCGAACTTCTTCAGGGAAATTAATCGAAATTAACATAACAGAGGTTTTATATATAAAAGGCACATCTTTTGTTTTTAAAAACTTTGT
Source organism: Trichobilharzia szidati (assembly GCA_944472155.2). NCBI lineage: Eukaryota > Metazoa > Platyhelminthes > Trematoda > Strigeidida > Schistosomatidae > Trichobilharzia > Trichobilharzia szidati. Next base: position 188,280,401 of record OX235271.1, on the reverse strand, counting down.
CCAATTATATGATTGATGAAACAGGTATCAACATGTATAATAAACAAAATTGTATGAGCTGTGATCCAAAATTTGACCTCGGACTTAAAAAATATTGGTCAACATTTGTTAAACACTTTAAACAGAGTGTGTATGTGTGTAGGTAAATAGTTGTAAAACATTTCTTAACGTTTCCATAAGAAGATATAGACGATCGGGAATTTTGACCAAGTATTATTAATTAGTGATACATATCCATTTTTATTTATTAATCAGGATTTGCTTTGTATCAGCTAACAACATCACACCTTCATGTCGGTTCAAACTGTTAGTATCTAGAATTTTATGGTTAGACGTATTTTCAAAATTATGGTGTTTAGGATTAGAGTTTAGTTGAAGCACCCTGTCGCACTTATCGCTTCGTCGTCTTTTTGAAGATCGAGCTGCTTTATTCAGGTGGCTTGACAGCTACGGATTTCGGATATGCATTCTGTTGCAGACAACGGAGAGTGAAAACACGATGATTGTGCCAAGTAACTAGTTTCTTTGTTAATTTAATTCGATTACAAAATAATTCAAATGAACTGTCTTCAAGATTTGACAGAATAGTTTGTTGCCTGGCATGTTGTTTATGGTTTTAATGTTTTTCACATTTTTTGTTGAAATTTTCCTTGATTGTTTTATTTCTCCCAGTTTCAAAAGTTTCTGTATTTTTCTTCTTTTGGCAGCATTAAGAAAATGTCACTCTCGTTCATTAAATTACTTTCGGATTCAAACCAACTTACACAAGATTTCACAGACCGATAATTTTAGTCTTCAAGGATCGTGTCTTCAGTATAGATTTAAATGGGAGAAACCAACCAGCATGTAATGTGACAATTGTTAATATTTTCTAACCGTAATATTATTATTATTGTCTCCTTTAGTTCCTAGAGGAATATTGGGCTTCAGCCAAACGTCTTCATTGCGTTCGCTCCTCTGCAAACCTTTTCAACTGGCTTCACGTCTGCCCAAATGCTTACATCTCCTCTTCACATGACCTCCTCCGTGTCATCCTCACACTAACGAAAAACTCGCCGCTTCCCATTCGGGTTCTACTCGTGCGATGGCCTGTCTTGTGATGTCACTTGATGGTTTGTTTTCTCAGAGTATGGCCAATCCACCTCCATTTCTTTATACATACTTGTTGCACGATCGGTTCCTGCTGGTTTCGTTCGCTCTTTGCCAGAGATCCCTCCCTGTCGCTGATCTTCTCTGGCCGGCATCTGATTTTGAGTAGTATTGAGCGAAGACAGCTGTTGATGAAAGTCTGTAGTTTGTTTGAGGTGCCCTTCATGACGCGCCAAGTCTCTGGTCCATATAGTAGCATTAACTGCACAATGAAGTTGAAAATGTGGAACTTATATATCACGCTGAGTGCTGCTGATCTCCACACAGACTTGAGAGTGATAAAAATTTGTATTGTTTTCCCAATCCTCGCTTTCATGTCCTCATCAGTTCCGTCTGCCTGTAGTTGAAACGACGATGCTCACCAGGTAGATAGGTGAAGGAGGTTGTTTCTTTCAGATTTCTTTTATTAATGCTGGCTGATTGTTGTCTGTTGTTGTTACTGTTGCCGTTGGCCAGTAATCTTCATCACCTCTGTCTTCACTATGTTCACCTGAAGACCTTTTTTCTCTGGATGCTTCTTCTGCCAACTTGTTGCTTTTCACTTGCATATCATCCAGTTTGTGGGAAATCAGACTTATATATGTCATCGGCGAAGTCCAGATCCTCCTAGTGTTTTGTGTAGGTCCATTTTATGCCTGTCTCCTCGTTGCCCGTATAATACATATTTAATATCTTTGCGTATATGTATAAACCGGATTAAAAAGCACACTATAAACATAAGGCCTCAGGCTTAAGACCCTAAAGTCTCAATAGCCTCGGTGTTTCTTCAAGACGTTGTACTGCAAACTTTACGATAACCATCCCTCTTTTCCGTGCTGACTATGTCAATGTGTCTATCGGGAATCGAACCCAGACTAAGTGAGTAGTTGGAGTGAGTCCTACCACTATACCACTGGCGTATGTGCTGTGAAATGCTTGGTAAGTTATTTTAATTTTCTATAATTGGTTTGTAGGGGTTAGTTTTGTTTTTACAAGTTGATCACGGATCGATATCAGTTAGATAACCATTGAAAACCAGGGAGTACTGGACAGCTGTTTCATCCTAATTTGGGGGTCATCATCTGTAGACACCCACTGAGGTTCGAACCCAGGACCTCCCAGTTACAAGGCAAGCATGTAGACAATTCAGCCACTGGGACCCAATTCAATGCCTCGTGAATTCTAACTCCTACCAATTCGTGATTTAGCGTGACCCCAACCCATGTCGTCGGTGGGACATCCATTCTCACGCGTGACATATAAATGGCCCTCACTGGTTTTCAATGATTCTCTAACTGACATCAATCCGTGATCAACTCGTAAAGTTATTTAAACACAAAGTTTAAGATTCCACCTGATACAGTGTCGCAAACAAAGAGAGAAGCATTGTGAACATCTTCATATTACATCGACGTATCAGATATAATGAATACATAGAGACTTACGGAAGGAAGTTATTTTCAATAGACAACTGATTACATCTTAATTTAAAGACTTCTGCAAATAGATTCGATTTCACTTGCTGTTGTTGTTGAGAACTGATGTGTATTATATGGAGTAGAATTAAGCACAAAGCTATACGCATTACTCCTAATTTTTGGCTGGCAGAAATCAATTACATGTGAATCAAATGTTATTTACAATTGAAATTTCTCTTTATAACTTTTGCATATATACTACACCTACACAATCAGCTGTTCTGTATGTAGGTGAAAGCTCTTATTTGTTTATTTAAATGCAGAATTATGCTAAAATATAAAAAAATGAGATTACATGGCTGCTTTGAATGCAGATGTGTAACAAATCATCAATTGTCTTCTGTCTCTCACTCTCTCTCTTGCTCTATTGGTTAGTGTTGAAAATTTTTACCGCAGCGTCAAGTGTATGAGCAGAATTCTTTTTGAAATAGTCAATTTAGGGAGTTGACTGCTGAAATCTAAACACTAATTTATTCCCGTGTACGTAGCTTCACCATCTAATTGATATTATCAAGTATTGGTTTGATAGGGATTTTGTTTAACTGCATGGAGGATTTCATCATGAGCTGACATCAGTTAGAGAACCTTTTGGAAAACCTGGGAGTACTAGACAGCTGTTTCGTTGTAGTTTGGGACTCTTCATCAGTACGCGCCCATCGGGATTCGAACCTAGGACCTTCTGGTAACAAGGCGAGCTCGTCTACCCAGAAGGTCCTAGGTTCGAATCCCGATGGGCGCGTACTGATGAAGAGTCCCAAACTACGACGAAACAGCTGTCTAGTACTCCCAGGTTTTCCAATGGTTCTCTAACTGATGTCAGCTCATGATGAAATCCTCCATGTAATTGATATTAGATAATATCGGAACTCATTCAGTGGGCTAACTACACCAGAGAACAATGTGATCACTTTTAACTATTTGACCACTACTCTGCAATCTGTCTTTTAAACGTACCAGTTAACAGCGTTTGATACTGAAAAAATAAAACAAAATAAGTAGTTAATATATGTGTAACATATGTTCACCCCCACTCCAAAAGTATGGTGGAGGTATGTAGATGACACATTCTCACCGTACTTAAAAGACAAGATATCGATAGATATTTCGTACACATGAGGAGCAGTCAAATTGGTTGACACACACAGAAAAGGGGGAATTAGGCAGTTTATCTTTTACTCCTGAACGCGAAATAGGGATGGTTTTGAAGACACAGCATAATTCGGCAGCACTGAATGCTTTTTTTTACAGCATTTCCCTAGGCATTGTTTTAATACCCACTGATGTTATCCCCAAGCAACTCAAGTTGAAAGAATAAGGGCTTTCTCGGAAATGCTGGTATTGTAACCTGCCTTGACTGCTCCTGTGGAGCCACTTACATAGAGTGTAAAATTAGGCGTGTTTCTCGTCGAATTTCTGGAACACCATTCTGTGTGGTTAAATAAGGAACAAACAAAATCTATCCATAGCGCTATTCTATCTCATCTTGTGGATACAGAACGCAAGATTGATGTTAACAAGGTAGCTTTCAAAGTCATCTACCGCATGCTAACCAATCTTGACTTTACATTAAGAGCTCGTCTACCACATGTCGCTGAGGCTATTGACATCGACAGTATGATATCTAATTTATGTACCCAAAAGAAGCTGGTTCAGACGCTTTCCTCGTTCATTAAAGTTTTAATTATGCTCAACTTTTTATAGAGATTTCCTTGGTTTTATTTGATATTCTATTTGCTATTATTATACTGTTATGCTTATTATAACTTTTCCATAGTTTCTGAACTGTAATTTCGTTGATCTTAACAAGTCGATATTATTTATAAAAAAACAAAATTGCAAGTGATGATTATTCTAGATTATTCTCCGTGTATAAATATATATATACGTTTAGTTTTAGAGCCGGAAGAAGGCCGGGGTTTGCCTCCCGTATATTCCATGTATTCCTAAACTCCGCTAAATTGGAAGTTAGCTCAGTAAAGACGGAAGGTTGGCGGTGAGGCTAGCAATTCTACCTCATGAAAAGAAAATGCTATTGAAAGTGTCAAGCTCAGGGTAGAAGCTTCTGTAGCTTCAATTCGGAACTCCACGGAATAAAATAAGAAAATAAGCATCGTATTATGTTTTCTGATACTGAATGCATCAGTTGACCTGGCGTTCAATGAAAACAAATGGATAACTTATTGTTTAGTCTCTTGATATTCTTAAACAAACATTCTACGCAAATCTGTCAAAATATGTTGTTTGATCTCCCATGAATATTAAAGCGTAATTTTGAGAATGCAATTTAGTTTATTTCGAAATATATACTTCACTGGGAAGTCATAACTTTGTATTTTCTTGCAATCCTTACACAATTTCGTGCTGCATAAGTTTGAAACTTGAAAAATCTTTTCCTGGTAAGGACTTTAAACACTGAATGACCTTCTTATCTTACCTCTTCAGCAATCGAAACACCATACCCTTTTTTATTAACAAACGTGTCCTTTTGTGAAGTCTTAGAGGAAAGATGTCAAGTATTAGAGTATAAATATGGCAAGAATCCAATAGCCGATATGATTGAATTTACAAAAAAATATGCCTACATGATCAAACAGGGAGAGTTTTATGAAAGTTCTATAATAATTTGTGACAATACTGAAAATGGAGTCTCAGATAAACCATTTATAGACCGCTGTCCGAGGCTAACTTATGATGACGCACATAGAGCAAAAAGAAGTAATAACATTGTAACGACAGAAGACAAGTGTCAGGCAACAGATCGCTTATTGAGAAAATCAACAGATATTTATGCATTTTTATGTACATTATCATTCGTTATTTTAGCAGAGAGGTAACGTCTTCTGATTGGTTGTTTTCATGCTGAAGGTTATTCTGTCATCTCTTTGTTGCCGTTTCCTAGACAGTTCGTTGATGTATCTGCCAATCGTATCCGCCCACGCTAAGTCTGCTGTGATTGGTTGGTGAGATCCTCAAGGTTAAGCTTTGTTCTTGCTTTTTCTCATGACCACGATTTGGGACGAAAACTTTGAGGTAAATTGTTAACTGGATGTCGACGAGCCACACTTGTAGGGGACTGTCTAGTGAGCTCAATAACATAATAAGTATGTGAATAACATTTCAAGTTAATGAGATTATAGTGTAACAGTATATTATAAAAAAAATACAGTAATGAGTTATATTAATTAAACGGTTACTTGGATATACAGTTAAAGTCCACGGCTAAAAATTACTAATATAATCCACAGAAGCGTTCACTGCTGGAGTTGTGTCTACTGGTAGGAGATGTGTAACGGTTGTAGAATAGTCTTCGGATGAGGATAAGAGGTTCCTTCAAAAATCCAAAGTATACAACTAGGTTATGAGTGAAGCAAGTAGACAGTAGAGAACAGCGAGAAGACGAAACGAACAACAGTACACTGCATTTTAGATTGTACTCAGAAGTTATCTATATTCCAACATGAATTGTTTTAAAGTTTTCCCTAATTTCAGCATCTAACAAAAAGGTGTATAATGACATTCTTACATACTCCACACACTTTACTCAAATGACGAATATTACGAATCAGTCAATAAGGGCTAAAAAGATTCCGGATTTAGCAGTTAAATCCATCTGTAACTGTGAGGGAAATCATTCTTTTTTAATCCTTTACTTTCCGAATGGAATATAGGACTTCAGTCTAGGAGTCTTGATGTTTCGGTGGCAGAAGTATTTTATTTTTATTTCTGTTATTTTTTGTTTTAATCCTTTTCCCTTTAAAATATTGACCTGCACAACCGTAGTCTGCTTACCTGAACACTGAAGGTGTTCGTAACATGAATAACACTAAGTGATCTCACTTCGAATCTCGAAACAAATTTATGATCAACAGTAGTTTCTACACATTTTCCTGATGAGTGGTATAGGCAAGTTTCTAATTAATTCCAACATACAGAACAACAAAGTGAATGAAAAGGGCAGTTCAGTAATCCCTACACGGATCAGGTTTTTGGCTTAATATCCGACACCATGGGGTCTAATGAGAACGTTATCATTCAGAGACTGTAATTGTTCATGGACATTTGGATGTAGGTAGACATGTTAATTGTATGACAATTTACTCTGATTATATTCAGATATTATTGATAACTGAGAATAACCTTATTTGTGCAAAATAAGACGACATTGAATTTCTAGTATGCCGTCGATAGAAGATGATTTACGCCTGAGGAAAACTTGTATAGATGAAACCTTCAGTGTTATTAGAACCCCAGTTTTCCACAGACTCTACCGATGGCCTTAGAATAGATAAAAATTACAGTTGTCAGGCACTCCTATCTGAAAACCTTTGTGAATTCGGAATTCCTTTGGTTCATAACTATTTGAAATTGTCAGTGAATTTGTTGTTTTGTTAGTATCATTGAAGTCCTATGTATTCACGATCACAAGTCAAGTGTTTTGACTGCTGTTTAAGACTGTAAAAGTTGTCTTGTCAGCAGAGGATCTTTTCTTCAATTGTCGTGTATCAGCAGTATTGTTCCTGTTATAATCAACGTTGCTATTGGTGACTGGAGTGATATACGTTAACGAACCTGTTTGTTGTATTGTTCGCAGTCTACTACGTCGTATAACCAGTCATTTGCAGTTTGGATGAATAAATGCAATTGGTACCCACACAAACAGTGTTCAATAGACAGCACTTACATAAAAGACTCACGTAAATTAGAGCATAAAAAATGAAAATTTAGCTGCTGAATATTTGGTGATATGTCTTCTCTGAGGAACTGATGTACAAGTCCTTATTTGATGTAATCAGGAGTAAGAATGTCAATACATATGAATACACTGTAATTATCAGATCTATAATTTTCACTGTCACCATCATATTCGGGTTAAAATTATGATTTGTTTGTTGATCTGCAAACAAAACTCACTCCATTCTATGCGCTGATAGAGTGACAATTGTCTGGGAGTAATAAGAAAAGTTCGAATTTACTCAAATCCTTTTCAATGGAAGTCGAAATCAGAAATTTTCGTGGTAAAAACGCAACGTGAAACGCATGAAAAGACTGGAAATGTACTTCTCTCAATGTTTTATGATGACTATGTATGGAGGATCTTGATAGAATTTATACAGCATGACTGAAGCCAAATTAAGCAAACTTCTACTGAAATTTGTGAAATTTTAATCTGCTCACTGAACAGTGTAGCGATGAGTCCTGAGTCAGGTTGACTCACGAGGATCGTTTATCACTGGGATAATTGACAAATGTTATCTGAGGACTTCAACCTGTGGGGAAGCCTTCTATACATATTGAATTCACCATATATAAGACCCTTAGCTAATTAAATCGAAATATTAACTGCAGATAAAATTCATCATCACACCAGAAGCATTGGACAAATTCTAACCGAATCTTTGCCGATGTGTCAACAGTTACCTTAGTGATTTTCATAAATTTACATATTTAAAACTGTATTGTTTTTGTCTGGTCTGAATTATTCCTACAATTTGATTACCGTCAGTAAAATCGATATACAATTTCACTTTGGATATTTTATATTCATAGAACTAAGAGTTACTAATCAATCATTTGTCGTTGCTTACACACACACACACACTAAATCCTTAGGATCACGTAGGTGGTATAGAGTAAACGTCATTCTTTACAAAACATAAATATTGATTCGCCTCTGGTGTTATTCCGAAGTACAATAAGCTGTAAGACTTTGAGACAGTCAGATGACTGCGACAAATTCGAAAGTCTTTTCACAGGTAGGTTTGGATGTCTGATATAGAATATTATTTGAATCTGCCCATTAAAATGTATAGTTTGAAGGACAGTATTATATATATATATGTGAATGTTGATAGACAGCCCCTAGACTAAACTGCTCATCACACCTACAATCACCGCTTTTATTTTAAGATTGCTTTGATTGACATGACAAATGATAAAATTGCATGTTCTTGAATCAATAACTTTATCATACAACTGTATGTATCACATGGTGTATTTATTAACACACGTTTACTTTAGAAACGATTGGTCAGTCATCATTATAGCTAAGTATTCTCATCTCTTACCAGAACTGTAGAAATGCTACTGTCGTTAAAGACCACACTGGTATAATTCGTTAGGCAAAGAAATGAGATAACAGTTCCCCGTTTGTGGATATTTTACTTAGGATAGTGTAAACGTTATTATTATTATTCCCTTGAGTTTCGAGTGAAACACTCAGCTTCAGCAACACATCTCCACTTTCTTCTATTTTCTGCCATCTTCTTCAGCTGGGTCCACGACTGCCCAAACGCTTCCCGACACGATCTCCTCTGTGTCACACTAGGACGACCCACTCGTCGCTTCCCACTAGGATTCCACTCGACAGCCTGTCGAGCGACTTCATTCGACGGTTTCCTCAGTGTATGACCAATCAATCCATCTCTATTTCCGCTTAAATATTCATTGAGCAACTGGCTCTTGCTCGGTCGGATTGTTGCCAGCCAGAGTTTTTCGGTTCTTATTCTTTCTGTCCATTTGATATTCAGTATGGAACCAGAGAAGGCATTTGTCGATGAAAGTCTGCAACATATCGGAAATCCTTTTCGCTACATTCAGTGCAAGTTTCTGACCCGTATAGAAGAACTGACTAACTTCACATTGATTTTGAAAATCCGAGTCTTGTTGTTTATGCAGAAGATTTCCAAACTGGTTTCAGGTTGATGAAGGAGTATCTCGCCTTTCCGATTCTGGCTGGCTGGCTGGCTGGCTTTGACATCTTCATCAGTGCCGTGTTCCTGTGATTGGAACAATGCTTCCTAGCCAGATAAGTGAAGGAGATAGCCTCTGATAAATCTCTCTTGTTGATGGTGATTGGCGCTGGTTGTTGTTGCTGTTGCTTGGTTGGTTAACTTCATCACCTCCATCTTCTCTGTATTCACCTGCAGTCCTGTCTTCGTTACGAGACTCTTCAGCCAGTTTGTTGGTTTTCGCCTGCAATTCTTCGAGTGTGTGTGTTATTTTATATATATCATCTGTGAAATCCAGATCTTCTAGAGTCTTCTCATCGGTGATCCAGCGTACTCCTGTCTCCTCGCTCCCAAGCACAGTCTGACACATAATCCGGTCCATCACCACAATTAGGGATATCATCGGTGATAACAGCCAGGCAGCCTTGTCTTACTCCTGTATTCACTTTGAACGCCTCGCAGAGTTTTCCGTTGTGTTTCACCTGGCACGTGGCATTACCATAAGCCAGCTGTTGAATGAGGTTGATAACGACTTGGACACTGCACGCCGGCATTAGTGTTGAACCAGTTTCCAAATTACTTCTCAGCCGACTCTGTCGAAGGCTTTGTTAAAATCGATGAAGTTGAGGTACAGGTCTGACTGCCATTCTATACTCTGTTTTATGATGATGGTGTTGCGTATAGTTGCAGTTTGATCAGGACATGATTTGTCCGTCGTGGATCCAGCTTGTTCTAGTCGGTGGGGTGGAGATATGTCCACTAGCAGGTAGTTCTGTGAGTACTGTTGGTGGTATTTCTGGGCGAGTTGCAGGTGATGGTCGATTCAAGAGTTCCTTAAACTGATTAGTCCATCTGTCTACTAGCAAGATCCAGTGAATTGTGCTGTTAATTTATATAATGGTTAGCCAGCTAAATGACAGGTATCTAATGGTGTCTTTTCAGTTACCTAAGGTAAATCATTACTAAGAAACATTTAGAGTCTCTATATAGGGATGCCCAGAAAGCCTATTGCACTATGAACTTACTTTATATGAGACTCATTTTTTAGTGTGACAATCTGCGATATGAAGACGGGCGCAGAGTTTAGAAGTAGGGAGGAAGAGAACATTTTCCGCCTTTAACGTCACTTGCCATTTTTACAAGCAAACGATTATAAAAGATAGCAAAAGTGGAAAAGAAAAGCTGCTTTCTGCTACCGAAACTAATGGCTTCTTGATGGCTTCAGTTTTCGTATTTTGGTTAAACCTGTGTGTAATCTGAAATTCGGCCTGTCTTTTAGTTGACCAACAATCAATAAGTTTGTACTTTGATGCTATTTATCTAATTTCTGTCAACCAACCTTTGGTGTGCAGAGATATGATGCTTTGTCACGTTAGAATTTTGGTGGCTGAAGTTCCTTACTTCAGTTTTTGTGTGTACATGATTTTAAATTGCCGGAAAAGGGAGAAGAAGAAAAGCTTTGAAACTTAATAATTGCCCTTATAAATTAGTCAGAAAGTATGCAGGGAAATGTAAAAATAAAATAAATAGTGATAGTGATAATAATAATAATGACGACATGCATGTCAAATATGCGCAAGACAACACCAACAATAAGGAATCTAAATCATCAGTAGTAATTCCATACGAGGAAATAAACCCCGGAAACCACTTTACGGAGAATTCCTAACAAGGCAGGAATAGAGTTGGCTGGTATTCAAACCAACCACAAACTCAATTAGAAACAAGCTTTGTCGGTTAAAGGATCCCTCCTATGGAGCCATTAAAACAAAACAATTTAGTTTATCTGATACCCTGCCTGCAATGATTGTCAGGTCAAATACATAGGTCAAACTAGTAGAACAGGGCGGTCAGACTAGCTGAACATAAAAACCTAGCAAAATCTAGATTGGTTGACCCGAATAAGATAAGAAATCTAGAGAATAGTTCAGCTATATCACTACATGCAGTTACACACAACCATACAATAGGATGGGATGAGATGACAGTTTTAAGATCTAATGTTACAGGGTGAAGAAAGAGATTGTTAACAGAATCTTTGTCTATGGAATCAACTACAAATACCTGTAATAGGAATGATTCAACACCTGTCCAGCCGGATATCTGGAAAATTCTACTACCTATACGACGACAAATAGGAGAGAATAAAGAAAACTGTAAAACTCAAGTTTCGAAGTCATGTGATTATAACTATTGTGATTATGAACAATAATAAATTGTGTTTGAAACCTCGTTATCCAGTAAATAATAATACTGTTTCATTGGCTGTGTGATACATCTAATAAACAAACTAATATGGTATTTCTGAAAGAGTTTAATTTTCGCCAGTCGCATTTTAAATATCCGCTACAGAGTTGTTTGAAAAGTTCCACTGAATTCATTAATTGAAGCCGGCGGTTTGTTTGTTAGATTGTTATATAATCTTTCATATTTACGGTTCAGTCAGTTACAAAGGATGGTGAATATACTTGATCTCAGGTGACAAATGGATACTATGACTATTAATCTTAGTTACTATTTGCACATAAAATAATTAATGATGCCCTTTTATACATGAATGAAAAACGGCCCAATGTAAGACATCATGTACATTTCTAACAGTTAAGAAAATAGTTGTGGAGGTCATAAACATAGACAACTTCATTTCAGGTAATTACGTCATATACAGATCGTCCATTCTTTGAGGCTATTAGTTCATGTTCTATACCTCTCTCTTTAAATTATCAAGAAGAAGGAAATATCTGCTAATCATTAAACTTCCTACTGACTGAACTGATGTTGAATGATGCCAATGAATGGTGATTCCTAATTGTGTAGGCTTGATCAGTAATTTCATGATAAAAAGACTGGAAGTCCTAATTCTGACAATGCACTGCAACGATCCACTTTGCACTGAAATGTCAACGACAGACGGTAATGCAACTATCACTGACGATTAATAGCACTGTTATATTCGTTTTCCTGTCTTTCTGTCATAAATTCTTGGAGGTTTCTTATTCTTAGCATCTTAGCTTTCCTGGAATCTTTGAAGTATATTGATTGGTTGTAGCGTTCAATAGAAATCCTCAGTTTGAAAGAGATAAACACGATATAAAGCTTCACTCAATCTCTTTCCCTGAAAACGATTACTAACATTTCACTGTGAGCTCTTTAATTAATAAAATGAGGAGAGCTTAGACATGAATAACATGAACAATAACTTTTTGGTGCCGAGACTGACAGTCCATGAATCTGCTAAAGAAGAATGCTCACTACAGCAATAATTGTTTTACTCAGATGTCAGTGATACATGGAAATGTAACAATCATTATGTATTTACAAATGTTTAAGTCATTGGCATGTCTTTCTATCTAAAATTCTAGGAGTCTGTGTATCCCTAGTATCTTAGCTTTCCTGGCATCTTCAAAGTATGTTTATTGACTGTACCAGATTCCAGGAACTCTTGTCTTCTTTATAACGTCTAGACACGATGTCAACTGCGAAACCAATTCCTATTTAATCACCCTTTCTGAAACTGTATTGAAAATGATTACCAACATGTCATTGTAAACTCTATCATTCATTAATTGTGTTCAGCCTTACATGTGGATTTAGGTGAACAGTATTCATGCGTTTATTCCATTTGACTGGTGAACTGATAGAATTTTGCGTAGACATATTTTAGCTCACGATTCCTAGTTAGTGAATCCATATTTGATTACTGTTGACAGAAAACTCATTTACTCAGCTACTATTCTTCCTCATTCTATTGAGGAATTAATTTCATACAAACTAGTTTCTTCTGTGCTTGTATCCCTTTCCTTAGACTTTCTTTATTACTTCATTATAGAAATCAAAGAATGATAAGCTGTACTGCAGATATTGTCAGCTTAATTTATGCTGACAGTCAGTTCAGAACAAAATTTCTGATGTTGGTGAATGAAGTAGTTGATTTACAAAGTCATACAACACTCTAATGTTGTTTCATTAAGGCGGAATGAAGCTACGATCAATCTCTCTGAATACATTTACAGATGTGTTGTTTCATTTGACAAAAGAACATCTCACCTGATGTGCCTATCTGCATAACAAGCGTAAACTAGAAAGTGAATAATGACTGACACACACACCTTAAAACCATTTCAATTGAATGACTGAAGTGTGAAATATTTGCAACAGCAAGAATAATCAACTGATTAAACATACAAAACAGATCAATAAATCCGAACACAATTATTTGTTAGTTGTTTACTTACCTAGTTAGTTAGTTAGTTAGTTGAACAATTCACGTATACGTAAACGTCATAGTCACTTTCTTTGCTAAGAAGTGAATTTCACAAACAACCATAGAAGCTACATAAAGTCTTGTTGCTAATCTATCACACATTTTAAGTGTGCAGTAACATGGTAGAAAGGACCAAGTAATAATCATATGAGTAAATGTACTATTTATGTGTTGGCTTATTTGTCGAAGAAATATATTTTAGATAAATCAACTTGACTACTTGCAAATGTCTGAAAGTAGTAATTGCTTCAGACTGAAATTTGTCTGGACGATTTATCTTTGTGTAATTGACAACAGTGATAAAGTGAGTTTTAGGAAAGGTAGTCAGCTTTTTCGTACTCACACACTTGTGTTCACCTCGAAGCAATCAAGCAAATGATGAGTTATGTGTGTGTGTTAAACGGTTGAATTTTCTCCAGAAAAGGTGCAATTCAGCAGGAAACAGATTAAAGACACACAGAACAGTATTGTTAATTGAGCGAATTCAGCTTTATATATCAATCATCAGAAGCATAGTGTTTACATTTAGGGTGATGACGTAACTGCGTCGATCTGGAGAAATTGACATTTTCATTCAAAACGAGGTGTTGTAACCGTTTAGAAGTTAGGTGCCGACTGAGAGAAAGAAGGACAACCTCTTCTTCTTCCTCTTCAATTTTTTCGAGATACTTCACACCACATTTATAAAAATATGAATTCTCGGATATTCCTACATTCATCTTGGAGAAAGAAAAATTCAGCTTCTGTGAATCGATGTTGCGAGAAATGCTCTGCAATTTGGGTATGTGTCAATTTTCACTAAATCGTGAAATATAACGTGTCGAATAGGAGGGGTTAGTAATATCATTGTGACGTATTCTGAAATCTAGTGAACATAGTCATCACAGTGAATAAAACACAGTCACAGTTCATTATTCGTACATGTCTCAATCAATTTTATTCCAAATACAACTTGGATTTTTAACATTTTCCGAGAAACTAGTTCATTTTAAATTTCTTTTCAATAATGGTAAAAATCAAATGAAGAGACATCAAAATCAACTAAAAATTTTAGAAAATACATCTACCGCCTGCATTTCTAGTTTGAGTGAAAAAATACTAGAGACATCAGCTTGAAGGACTCCTTTAAGTCCCAATTATGACTAACCTTTTTCTGCAGTATCTGCAAAAGAATCAAATCACATTTATGTTTTGTGGAATTAGTTCTCAGATAGTGTTTTCAAAATCTTGTATTATGCTTTCATAAAACCTTTCGGGTTTCCTTGCTATCGAATGACTCTGCTTTACACCTAAACGTGTTAGAAGCAGTGCGGAATAGCTGACTGGATTCAGTAATATAGTGAAAAAGGGTATTTGACAGTCGCTGATACTGTGGAATAAAGGCTTTCTAAACAGTTGGTCGAGTAGAGGCAATAGATGTGACTAGAAGTGGAAATAAAATTCCGGTTGCGACTGGACTGAAAGTTGCGGAATTCATATTCTCACACTATATCAGGTGAACAACAAAATGAACTGTTAAACAGGTCACGACTTTCTGCAATCTCAACTGACTGTGTTCAGCAATCATATAAACGAATGTCATATTATTATTATTGTAGTAATCTAAGCTAACAACTAGAAACCTTTTGTGGTTCGCATCATTGTATTGCGTGAATCGCGGGCAGTTTTAATCTTACAGGCAACATTTTTAAGTATTTTGAGTCTGTCTACAGTTTTGATTGCCATTATTATCCAGACATTGGTTGAATAAAATTAAATTCTTACTACTTTCTGTCTGTGAACCTGCATTTAAAGAGGCATATATTAAGAATGTAGGCAAGAAATTTGACTGTAGTAATTTTAAGCAATTTTCTCCGCGCCAGGCCCTCGAGTGGAACCCGAAAGGGAAACGGCGAGTGGGACGTCCAAGGGTGACATGGAGGAGATCGTGTGAACAGGAACTGAAACAGTATGGATTAACATGGATGCAAGTGAAAAGTACAGCACAAGACAGAAGCAAGTGGAGGCGTGCAGTTGAAGCCCTATGTTCCACTAGAAACCCAAGGGAATAATAATAATAAATTATTTAAAATTGCAATCTTTTGTTGTATAATGGTCAGCTCTAGATAATAAAATAAATCTATTCATAGGTAAAGTTGTTGTCGAAAAATACGATTCAAATGTCTAAGTGAACTCACCTACTGACACACCTACTGAGGGGACGAGATTACAACCATTCAGTAAAATTTTGTCCACTACTTTAAAGCACTGAGTATTAAAAACCTGTGTGGCCTTATGTTCATTAAGGGTGACGAATAAACCTGCTTTACTGAAAAGTGATCCGAACAAGAGATCAACTTCAGTTGATATTTTTATAACAGCAGTCAATGTTAAACAGTGAATAACTCAAATTCCAAGATTTACATGATACATGTAACGTTGTTTTGTTCGTAGCGATTCCACAGAGCATTAATGTGTGCCGCTGTTTTAATAACTGTCAACATAATAAGACATCTCATCTGGAAATCACATAATTAAGGAAAGTTTTTCTTGTTATTCAGAATTTATGTTGTTTCTTTTTAAATGAAGGGCTGTAAGTTCGAGTTTCAAAGGGAACACTATTATTCACTGAAATGTGAGTAGGGCTATTCCGCTAATAGGTCTTGCATATGAAAAAGATTCCTCTTGGATTCCGCCATTAGTGATGAACAGTCAAATGATATGATGAATTCAAGAGACCATCTGTGGGTCCTGTACCAGAAACAAAAGTACTAGGGGAGACAAAACATTTCTCTGAAATCTTATCTGTCTCGTAGTTTTGTGAATAATTTCAGAATATATGATTTTACCAGCAGAAAAGATTATTCTGAATATGTCTCGAAACTGTATGGTTTCACTTTAGTGGAGATGTAACATATATATATATATAAGATAACTATAATATTACTAAACACCAGATTTTTGTATATTTATAGATATTTGTCAAAGTAGATTTACCATGTCTTTGTCTGAGTGCTAACAGTGCTCTGTCGAGACTGCTGGTTTGCAAATGGAGGATCATCAGTTCAAGCGATACTGATGACCAACTCATTCCACCTATGCAGCAACCATAAAGACGTCCTAGAATTGCGTCAACTGGGGATAGATAACCATGCATGGAAATTTGTTACCGAGTTTTTTTATTTTGAAGAGTTTGTTCGCGCCTGAGCATCATGTATAATCTTCACAGAATGATAATTTCAAATTTATGATATATTTTGTTTTGCTGACTATTTCACGGCACAATTTCTCAATGCTACAATTTCCGCCCACCAGTTGAACATGATTATATGTGACAACAAATTTTTTTCGAAAATAATATTTTTGTGAAAAACAGTGTGAACGTACCAGCATTTTCGCCTAAAAAGAAAGAAGAAGTTTTAGACTATTCAAGAGAATCATGTTTACCGTGTGTAGAAATAACATTTCATTTATGTAAATACATTACAGGTACTTCAAAATAAATTTGTAATAGAAGTAACCGTTTATGTTTACAGGAGAAATTTTTCTTGTAACTAATAGAACATGGATTCGTAGTAAAAACTATACATACACAAAACTAGGAGCTACAGTGGGTTACGCATGATATCGGACGGATGAAAATACTTTACATGTCTATCAGCTGGTAGAAATCAGTACACTAGATGACGAAACTTTGGATCAGCTATCCAGTGGGATTAGTTTCAAACGATAAATATTCAAGCAGCATGTAACTTGATGCGTAGCTAAATCAATTCAAATGATTTCTTCATCCTTCTTACACAGAATACAAATCGGAGAGTTAGAGTAAATGACAAGCATTGATTAACTCATCCCATGATATAACGACGACTTTTATTCCCATTGTTTATAGTGATGCTGTACAAAATCGATTGCACTGTTCTATATTGGCTATTGATACCATCGTAAATTATATTAAGCGAATTGGAGACAATATCACATCGTTTTGTCTTAGTCGACTATTGACTTCCTTAGGCGTCACTCGTTGGCTAACAGTCTAACTGATAACGCATAAGTGCATGAAATATTGGTATTACACTTTCACTTTCGAAAGAAATGCCAACATTGTAGAAGATGCTGGTGCATCAGGTCAATTTATTCTTCTACGCTAGGAAAATACGCTTCTAATTCTACCGCCAGATGTAGTCTGTCAAAGAAACAGGGAGATGACCTCAGCGCGTGTTAGTCCAATGCAACCAAATAAGTCAATGTGAAATGTTTAAACGGAATCTAAATAACTATACAACCTCAGGACGGTACCTTAGTCTATTTGTCAATTCTTACCATCTTACTGAGGAATTCAATATTTTGTAAATAACAATACTATAAGCCATTCCACTGCAAGAGTGAATTTATGCGAATATCTTCCTAGAACACATGAATGCTTCGACTGAATAAATGTATAAAAGAAAATTCAATACAAATTGAATGTGATGAATCATTTTACTTCAAATGGCTTAATGAATCTTACAAATAAGGCAGATCAAAGTGTTGCATATAAGTAGCTCAGTAATAAAGTCACTGGATCGCAAACGTTCCGAACTCCAGGTAGAGTGACATCAATCAGTGTAACTGAATTTATTGGCACAGTATGTTGACTTATGGCAGTAAACGCCGTTACCTCCCTCCAGCTAACTTTCAGAAAACTCTAAAGACATAATTATAGTGACGATTCTAAAAGTCTTGTAACATGATGTATGGAAGATTCGTTGATAAAAATCTGGTCGAAGTATTGATTGATTAACCACTGGGAAATTGGTCACATAAAAGAGAATTCCATAGTTAATATTTTACGATGTGCTGAAGGAACTTCAAATCATCTATTTAGGCAGAAAGCAATTAGGCAGGCATACATTGGAAGAAACACTGATCACTTTATGCAGTGCAAAAAATGGCAAATTTACCTTCAGCACAATAATTTCCAAGGACGAAAATTAGACAGAACGCCAAACAAATCCACAGTTTCAACATTTTTACAATAATTTGCATCTACAAAGTGACTGTATCTATTTATACACCCAGGGAGAAGTCTACGTGACAAATCTTTTTATTGTTCCCTAATCTAAATAAATGCAAACATCTGGTTAAATTGTTGTTCTGCCTGAGAATTGACACCATGCTGAAAACAGTGAGCGATAAACAAAAATGCTTAATCATCAAAAACCTTTGCCTTCTTCTAATTAGGTAGGAGGAGGTGAGCAAATTAAAACTATATTAGTAATAATAACAATCACATTATTCCAAACAAAAGATGTAAATATGTGTGGAAAAAACAGAGAAATGTTTAAATTGTGTCTTTGCAGAGAAATTATGCCTTCACTTATACTATTCAGTGTCATTTATTGTTTCATGTAAAAACTAAAATTTGAAAAAAACATTTACGATTGTTACAGTCAGTGGGTGGCTTCTGCTTTGAGCATATATCAGAGAAAACAAAATATAAACTCTGACGACTCTGATTATCAAAGATTATTTCAACACGATTGAACTAAGTATTTGTTTTGATCATGACTGTCAATCAATAATTAAAAGCAATTGATGTACGATGTCCAACTAAATTGATTTATATGTCGATATGTTATCAGTGTGTGTAAATATGAACTTATTTGTAATGATCTCATTGATTGTTGATTTCTTCGAGTGCAGACTACTTAAATTAGTAGTATACTACACGTTCACTAGCTACATCTATTTAATCAAATCATGTTTTCATATACGGCGATAGCTACGAAGACATTTCCTCATGGCATGGTAATAGCGTCTTCATATCCATTTGAAAGGGCTTCACTGGCGAGCTAATAGTGTGTCAAAGCTTCTTAATAGGATAATAGTATCATGTGAAATTCAAGTGAAACCGGAATCGTCGTACATGACAACAGTCATTATCTGATGTTGGAACATCAGAAAGTATGATGCTCTCCAGATGACAACTGTTCGTTGTCAAACAACACTAGCTGGAAAGATGCACTATATATGGAGTAGAATAATTCTTCGGTTTCGAATAAGAAAGAATTGGGCGAAGGGACTGTCTCAGATATAATAGTGTTTTTAATATCCCAACCTTGCTAAGAACCTCAATGGCTGAAGCTAACTGAAGCACATAAGGATGCCTAAGCGATCTGGAAATAATTTAATGTGTACGTAAATTATGCTTGGATAAGATTTCACCCAACTTTTCAGGATGTCGTTGGTGCCTCTGTCACACAAGTAACCTCCTGTTTATAATTAAAAATTTCTAATTAGGTTTTACCCGATTAATTGTTTATTTCCCAAATAATTGTTTCTGATAGCACATCCTTAATAACGTCTATTTCATTATACAAAAATTTTAATGTTTTGGCCTTTTGCAATCGCAGTATTAAAAGTTATAACTTACCATTTGGCGGATTTGTGACAGATACAGTTCAGATGTACTCAGGAATTCCTTGTGATTTTTGTACTTTCAAGTCTGTTATCAAGGTTGTCTACAACCAAATAAGTTATCTGGTAACACAGGACAACGATTGAACGGGAGTCTAACGATCATTGAGTTAATTGGACATACACATAATGAGGACTCAGGGATTTCCAAGCTAAGCATCGATTGCATGGCCAGGTGTGTATGCCTGGTAAGTAAGTAATTCGTTATCTACACAAATCGTGTTTGGATATTTCAAGAGCTAACTTGCTTCTGCGGTTGAGGAGACTAGTCAAAGTATCAAAGTTTGTAGAAATCTTCTTCATAAAATATTAATACAGTTACTGATATTAATTAAAGATTTATTGTATTGTATGTTAAACAAAAATTCAATTTGCACCATTGCTGTTCTTCCCTAACTAGACGAGATCGGAAAGAACAGTGGCAAAATTCACCCTTATCACTTTGACTCTTCTTACAATATTCAGCTGCCTTATTTTCATTTTCCATTTCGTTGTTTTTAATCCATCTTGTTCGGACAATTAATAGTGTGGTGGTAAAGTTTTACTACAAGGTCACACTTTTCACATAAGTAACTGAAACACTCATGAATTACCTTTGAGAAGACATAGCTGTTGGTCAGTGTACAGCGAAGGGTGTCATATGTGTCTCTATCATCAGATACACGACTAGTAACAGACATCACTTTACCAAATGTTACATTAATCAAACAAAAGATGAATGCCATTTTCAAACAATATTATATAGACCATACATCTCGGACGTATGCTATGTACTTTGACTAGTTTCAGAATCCAAATAAAGACCACATCCTGATGAATGCTTTTCAACTATTTACTCGAGGCTGTACAACAAGCCAGTGCTTTGTTCATAAGAAGACAGGGCATCACCATTTATATTTGGGAAAGGAGATTAGGGGTAAGGTTCTAAGCAATTGAGAAGATTGGTATCTCAGAATTAGATTGGAAGTCACCCCAAGTACTTAGAGGCTTTCTGTCTGCTCGTTGGAGCCTTACCATCAGATTTCATCAGATTTTGCACTGCACTGAAGAGAATACGACATCTGTGATTGTGTTAGGCAACCTGTGAATAAGGGAGATATTTTAATAAGTTTTGAGAAACGCAAATGAGATTGAGTTCCTCCTGACTTATCATGTTTTCAATATTTCTAATGTTAGCATGTGACAGAATCGTTAGGACAACATGTCACATGCCTTAGAATGTGATGTGTTGATCAACTACTAATAAACATTCATAAATGCGAAGTCAGATCTATTGATCTGCTACCCACAGTGAAACATTCATTGATCAGAAAAATAAAATACCGACACCGTTTCAGTCTATTCTTACTTGTATACTTTTTGTAGGATTTCGTGGTGCAGATAATGTTATTGTGTCCTGGTCGACACCAGAATGAAGGTTCACAGAATCATCCAGATGACAACACAGATTCACTCGTTTCTGCTTTCTGTCAAATGCAATTCATGGGTATTATCTAAGGTACATATTCTTATGAAAAGTCTTCAATGTACACGCCTTGGTTGAATTCTAAAAAAGCAAATCATGTTGCATGTTTCCCTTTTACGAAGCGTGTACGGATTTCTCTTCATTATATTTTCCTTTTTATATCATCATGTGGTTCAGCTGACGAAAGATAAGCCGACCACATTCATTGATTTATGCGGTAATTGTGAACATGCAAGACGATATTGAAGTCCTCAGATGCATTAAAAGCTTCCAGACATAAAAGTTGACTCAGTAAACTTCTAAATCACAAGATTCGTCAAACAAATGCAAACATGATATGTAATTAGTATTTTTTAATTGTTGGATGGTGACTAGCAGTGGAATCCAGGATGCGCATTTCGTCCTATTTGGGACTTGTCACTGGATGTACCTCCATTTATGTGTAATTTACAGCATCGGTGGCAGAGCGGTAGAATGCTAGCCAACCACTCAGGTGTCTCCTGATTGGATCCCCAGCCGATGCCAAGCCAGTTTTAAGGCCAATAAATAAGGAAGATTGAGCATGAAGAATTCCCGGAACTTCAAAGTTCCAGCTTGAAGCCACATGTTCCACTGGGAATGTGGAGGAATAAAAAGAATGTGTATTTTTAATGAATCATTCGATTAAAAAAAACTATCTTACACTTCAAAAAATGAGGTGGAGATTTCCGACCAGTATTACTATCTCAGTGGAAAGTCAGAACGAAACTAACATATGTCTTCCATTTAGAATACAGTTGACTAGTAGTCAAACGGAAACCAGAACTGAACTCATTGCATTGGCCATATTTTCTACGACGTATCCCATCCACCTGATACAACAAGTAATACGTCATAACAGCCCAAGGGTGCATACAAACAGAATGCTTCGATGAAAAATACCCTAATCGCTAACGACAGTTCAACCACGGAAAAAACTCTCTGACGTGTGTATGACAGTAAAAACCACGTCTTACGCGATTCATATAGTCGTCGGTTATCGTCATTATCATCCAGTCTGTGGCTGAATGAAGCAATAACTCTCATAGATTGAGAGCCTGGCTGACACTTCAAACACGTAAGGTGGTTTCTAATTACAAGTCAACATTATGAGGCTACTGATAAGAATGACTGATTAAAAGAGTTCCGAGTACTTAATGATGCAGCGTCTGTGGGTTCTTTTACCATTCCTCCGTGATTGTTTCATTTTGTGTTTAACGTTGTGCTACTTATAACTAGCAGGTAATATGATACAAAAACTAATAAGTTGTCGTTATTTTGTAACCAATATTTATTGATATCCAATGAGAATTGTGTGAATTAATTTAGGTTTGTGGTAATCACCTTCTTAAAGTTCAGCGGTATCATATGTACATGTTGCCTTTCTTTCTACCGTCTGTGAACCATCGCCTATTCGAATACATTGTGTCCCTGATCCGCACACTGTTGGCTTGATGATAAATGACCGTTGACAGCTTTCGAAACGGATCTGCTGCTTTTGTGCACAGCGACAGTGCTTCCAACCACAGTCAGATAAGATATCTTAGAATTTGAGTTTGTTTTTATTCAATTCACCATTTTCATGTGTTAAACAGTACTCTCATCTCGAGTTTTGTACGTTTTTGACAAACTAAAAGGTAAGGTTTGATTAATTAAGATTTTCAATGCCGGTTATTGTACTGTATTCACTAGAAAAACGCATGCAGTCCTCGAATAGCGCTTAGCCAATTAACTTTGAATATTCTCAAGGTCTGTTACCCTCAAATGAATGGGACACTTGAGGAGGAATAGTACGACTTTCCTCTCATGTATCCTCAATTACATGAAATTGGAATTTTTCACACTTTCAAAAGAAGGCGTCGTTGGCACAGTGGCAGGATGCGCGCCGATGACGCATAGGGGCCAAGGTTCCATTCATTGCCATATATATTAGGTCTATAGCTTATAGCTTTTTCAGTGATTCCGCCTATTTTACTGTCGTTTCATAGAAATATGATTGCTGAAGTGGATTATTGTCATCAAAAGGGAAAAAAGGACATAGCAATTTCTGAATTCCGAAGTTTAAATAAGCTTTTGGCGTCTGAGGATAGTCTGCTTGTGTATTGAAGCAGGGTTTCAAGCTATAGGTGCCATTCTGTCTCAATTGACATAGGGCCAGTGTGCGAGAGTTACCACTTGTCCTGACTCTTGACTGTGCATTTACTTCATCACAGATTACTGCGCGATCCTTGTATGAAACTGACCTTTACTTTCTACTGTATGGCTGATGAAACTTTTTGAAACGCGCGCTATCACCACACATTCCAAGAGTATGGAAAGGATGATTATTATTAATCAGTATTTTACCGGTTCTTCTAAATAACAATGATGACATCAAAACTCAAATTTACGTCGACAGTGATGTGAGGCTGCAGCTTTACAAGCATTGTATATTTCTTAATACAAAACAAGTTCTAATGAAGAGACAGAAGAAAAGATTAGGTAGAATTTACTTGTCGGCTAATAAGATAGATTACGTCCATTGCAAGTGTAGTGATTGAACAAACTTCTTCTGTATGCAGAGTTCAGGACTTAGCAAGTGAATCGCCATTGCTTCTGCAGTTTGAAGAAGTCTGATTCGTACACCTTTAGGGAGACTACTTCGTATTCTGTAGACGACTTTGAAGTTTGTTTGCGGTGTAGCTTGGTGTCCGGATTCTATCAGATGTTCTAAGATGGAACTGCGGGGGCATCGATTTTCTCCTTTGTAAAACCATGTTGGTTAGTGTTCGGTGATACGTTTGGAAAGCGAGCGCTGGGTATGGCCGACATACCTGGCTCCACACGAGCAGGTGAATTGGTAGATACACATCGATGAGGCCAGCAGTGGTAGCTTATCCTTCACGTTCTAATGAATCATAGGTTTTGTGGAGAAGGTTAGTCGTAGTTCAGCTGCGAAGAAGGTCTTCTTAAGTGAGCGCGACAGTCGATTTTTCAGTGTTTCCGCAGATATATCTTCATTGAATTGAAGGTTCATGTAGAGTAGTTTTTTCTTGACGCTAAGTATGGGCGGCTTTTCTGGTCTAGGGTTCATAGATTTTGCAATAAATCTTTCTGGATAGCAATTCTCGACGAGGATTCTCTTGAGGTTGTCCAGTTCATCTTCTATGGTGTCCGGGGTGAAAATTCTGCGAACTCTGTAGCTGAGTGAACGGATCAGGTTTCCTTTGGTGTATAGTGGTACCCAACTGTGAAAGTTAGTAAGCTGTCCGTTGCACGGCGATTTTCTGTGGATAGATCTTTTCAGTGTTCCATCATGTTCTCTTCTTGTTAGTTGGACGTCAAGAAAAGATGTTGTGGAGTTGGACTCTTTCTCCAGCGTGAACTGAATTGCACGGTGGCAGTTGTTAAACGACTTCAAGATGTCGTCTAGATTTTCTTCGTTGTTGACGATAATGAAGGTGTCGTCGACGTATCTTTTATAGATTTCGAGGGTATTGATCATTTTCTTCAGGCATATGTTTTCGAGTTTTGCCATGAAGAAATCTGCAAGCAAAGGGCCCAGTGGTGAGCCCATAGCTATACCATCCTTTTGGCGATATATTTCGTTGTTGAAAGAGAATTGAACATTCAGGGTACACCTCAGTAGGAGTTGTTTAAGATGCTCGGTGGGTATACCAATGTTTATTCCTTTGGAGTGAATAAGTTCGCATATATAGCATATTGTTTCATTCAGTGAAACGTTTGTGAATAGTGATGTGACATCTAATGAAATCATTGTCTTGTTGGATACGTTGGTGTTTTCGATTGAGTCGATAAATTCGAATGAATCTCGAACTGTGTGGCAGGAAACTTGTTTTCTGATTGGTTCAAGTAGATCTGCTAACCATTGAGCTGTGCGGTGATAGGGTGAATTGGTCATGTCGAGGATTGGTCGAAGAGGGATACCCTTCTTGTGTACTTTCGGGAGTCTGTAAAGTCGTGGTATATTTGAGCCAGATGGCCTAAGGGATTCGAACATTTCGTTGCTGATGAAGGATTCAGTCTTCAACTTACGGAGGGTGTCCGTTAGTTTTTGTTCGGTCCGTTCAGTCGTGTTTTTCTCGTTGATCGGTTTTGTGAATTTGCATTCATCGGATAGTATAGTCAGCACTTTCTACCTAATCTTTTCTTCTGTCTCTTCATTAGTATTATTTTGTCTTCTCAAAACAAGTTCTATAGGACAAAGTTAGTTAGCCAAAGTTCAGCTGTAATATGTACATCAGGTGGGAAGAGAATATTCTCAACGAGGTTGGATCAAACGCTCTGTTGTCCACAAGAATCAGACTTCAACGCTTCCCAGTTCAGAAACACCTTCATCACTCACAAAAACTTATATCGCTAAGTAGCGAATTGGCAGAGGACACACACACAATCACAAAAAGAAGTTTTACAATGTGAAGGATTAAACAAGGACAAAGGCGTACACAATAAAGGACAAGAACCAAAATGTGTTAAGCAAATGTCAAATTAAATGATACATACTCTGGGTGAAAGATGAATATGATAATTTCAAGATTAGTTGAAACGTCGAAATAAGCGTACACGTTATAAATAGGTCGCCATGAAGGGATACTTCAGACAAACAAATTGTCCATTTCATGTACCACTGATCCAAAAATCACCGAAATTGTTTTTGTTGAGCTATTTCAAAAGTAGCCAGCTAGAGATAAAGTTCCTTCACTTTTTTTTACATTTTCATTTTCAAATGTGATAGGCAAACGTTTGTTAGATGCTTGATTTGCAATTCGAAGTGGAAAATAAACTGGAATTTATTCACAACACAGAAGCAATTGAAGGAGAACTAGATGTAGGTAATAAGACATCAATCAGTACAATACATATGATTATTGGGTTGCTATCCGGGAAGAGACCAAACGCGCATTTTACCTATAAAAAACGGCCAATGGGAACTCAATTGCCAAAGAGGAGAAACAAATAATATTTTTTAATACATTGAAGTGACATCATACTGTCCAGCTCAATATGCCTCTCTTTGTTGTGTGTCCGAGTTCATGAAAGGGAAATATTTGTAGACTATTCTCAAGTGTTGAATTCAATTTTTAGATTTTCCCATCGATTGATTGATTGATTGGACAGAAGTGTTCGATCTCACATTGACATATCTGCTTCCTGTGCAGATGGATGGTTCGAGCCTCGGTGGGAATATCACTCACTCACTGAGGATGCAGTGACATGCAAAAAACGAGTCGCAAATAAGACGAAATATGCATCTTGCATTTCACTGCTAGTCGCCATCGACCACTTGTTCTCAAGTATTTTTCATCAGTTTCAAATCCTCACCTTTCAGACATTTGTAGTTATTTGAACAATACGTAATACGTTGATAGGCTCTAATATCCAACTTAATTCATATTTACCCTGGAACATTTTACTTACTACCGGGAGTCAAGCTAAAAGAAACCAGAAGCGAACAGATTTGCTTTGTAACCACCGCGAAAATGACCACGTGAAATTTATTTATTACACACAAACTTTTGAACATTTCTAACGATGTTAATTTTCCCTTCAAAGCATTACAAAAATAAAAGTTTTGTTATTTTGTCTAAACCTATCGAAACACTGTTTAGTGGTGATGAAATGTTGAACCATAATTTTACGCCTAGCAGAGCAGATGGAATATTGTGAGCTTATGAACCGCATGCAACCGTATCATAGTACTGTTTGAGAACTATTCTTCTGCTAACATGGATAACGAATAAGTAAAGAGAGAGGAAGGACTATTTGATTAAGATGTTGTCCTCAGTGTTCTGTATAATTAACACAGTGATGTCAGTGTTAATCGGCAGTGAAAAAGAGAATGAAATCCTTATTGATAAAATGGCACGATGTTGTTGGAATTCGTGGAATTTTGTCAGCGACACCGAACTTAAGTAGTACGAGAATATAAGTTATAAAACATGTAAAAGTAATTCTCTTATAGGACGTTGAGTTGCTGATAGAAGATATTAGCAATTTAATTCCGAAGTGATGTAGCAATGATATTATGATGAGACAAGAGGATGCGACTGACTTTTAACTTCGCATAGAAACAAGAATGGCTTGGAAGTTGAATTGAACAGCGTAGGGAATTTATACATATGTTACAGAGCATCATGTCGGGTGGGAGTGGTGAATACTTAGAGTAAAATATTGACGAAGACAAAGAGTGAAGTTAAAATATGAAAAAGGTAATAGCGAGTTCTCCTTCTTAAGTGGAAACCAAAATAAGGTGAATTATTGCAGGATAGAACAAAGCACAATTATAAGGCTTTTACAAGATTTATCAAGTCATCTTTCTGAATGTTTAGTTTCGGTGGAAATCCTTCGATAGCAATGGCTTCTGAGAAAAGAAGTAACCAGATGTCATCTAAGCGAGCAGTTATTGAAAGCGATTTAATGAAGCATCATCACATTACCACTGCCGTCAATATGGTTGTTTCCCGAAACCAGGAGTATATTGTTCGTCAGAGATGTGTATCTTTGCGGCTGATATTGTCGACTTTAGGATAAAAGTGAATGCATTCGACGACGGAATACAATAAGTTTGCTGTTACGCATCTTTTTTCAAGTAGATAAGTTATTTTTTGATATTGTAATACCTCTTCTGTCCATCACGATTCACTGTGATTCATTTGTCAGCAGAATTTTATACATTGGAATGGTGTGCAATTTTATAGAGGAGCTTCAATATCAAACAAACATTCAGCTCTATGAAATAATATTCAAGTGTTGATTTCAGGGATTTGATTGCTTGCAAGATTTCATCATGAGCCGAAATCGGACAAAGAACCGTTGGAAAACCAGCTAGGGATACTGGACAGCTATTTTGTCCTAGAGTTTGAGAAACTTCTTCAGTACGCATTCACCACAGGGCTTCGAAGGCAGCCATGATCGACCAGTTACAAGGCGAGCTTGTAGATCATTTAGCAGCAGGGCCCCTATTAGATGGTCCATGGATTTAGACTTCTACCACTACTCTATAGAGTGCTTTCCTTGTTAAAAGTATGTCCTTAGTTCGAACCCAGACTGATGCGTACTGAAGAGTTGAAAATCAGGATGAAAGGGATGTACAATACTCTCAAGTTTTGCATTGATCCTTTAACTGATGTTTGCTCATGATGATGAAATCATGTAATCAATGAAATGAATTACTCTTTTTTTTCTTTTCAACTTTACATAATGTTTTATCGTGATGATTCATTATGAAATGTAAGCTGATTTTCTCAAGTGAAGTGTGATTAACACTCAAGGGATTTCTACATACCCATGTATTTAATAGTCATTGCGAATACGGTGAATACCACCGTGAAATTTGTACTTTTATGTTGTGAATTCTACAGGTAGGAAACCTTTTTTAAAAGGTTTTTGAAACTAACTCTGATTATTAATAATAAGGATGTTTTTGTGCTTTCTGTTTCTTCATAAAAGATTAATTACCAAAGAAACTGTCCACCAGGGTTGTTTTCACAAACGTACAGATTTCTCTTCACAGTGAATGACACACACACACTCATGTCATCATTGTATGTACACTTCTTTTGATGAAAACACAAACTATGCCATAGGGAAACAAACACACAACATTATTTTTATTTATTTATTCTTTTTCAGCTTTAATGCTTGCAAAATCTTTCTCTCTTTCCTCAGACAAAAAAAAATTCCAAAAAGAGAACAACACAGTGAGACGAAGTATAATACTGGAGAATAGTTTGTTTGTATCAGAATGTTTGAGAGTATATTTGCACAACATTTATTTATTTACGTAAACAAAACTCTCACCAGTCAATCAATACATTTTAGAGTATTTTGATCAGAGTTAGATTTGTAAACTGTGAATTCATAACTCTAGAATGGTGTGTGTGTGTGTTGTTGTTGTAGTAGTAGTCATATACATACCCTTCATCTGGTAAATACTACGTAAATTCATTTACTGAAACCCTTCTGCTCCATGGATAGATATCCTAGTGTTTATTATGAATGTTGATATAAAATTACACATACCACTGAATTGAATTAGGGTACACTTTCATGATTATATTTTTGTCACATCGGGAATGTATAATTTGTGATTGAGATTGTATAAGTCGAGAATGAGATTCCTGAAAGTGGTAACGCTTCACTGAGCTGCAGCTCTATTGCTTTTTGTGAATCGATGAAAAGCCGTTCCTGTTAATTCTGTTTCAATATATCCACGAAAACTCCTACTCTTTCATGTTTGAGTATTTAAGAAATATTATAAAAGTTGCTCACCTTAAGAACAGTGTTTGCATTTCGAATATGTAAATGAGACTATCTTTTTTTTGATTGCACACTAGTCAGTAACTAGTGTAATGTGTCTAGTCCTATCTTCGGTGCAGACTGAATTCTATCATCAGTCATGTTTGCAATGTGGCCACCATGCTAGGTGGCTCACCATTATGGTGCACTGTGAATTGTTGGTATTAGATGGTTGGAGGCAATCGGCCCCGTGAAGCCTTGGACCTAGGTTTCGTGCTAGTTGGCACTCATCAGCAAGGCGTATCTGCAACGTTGAAGGAACTGATGTCCCTTCTGAGATTCGAACCCACGTCACCCAGTCAGAGACGTTTGTGTGTATCCCCACTGTTTCTTGAGAGGGTAGATGTTATTTTATTCTGGTATTCAAAAACCGGAGATATTTTGGCTATGTGATTAATACTGACATTTGTAGAATGCAGTCTGATAGATCGTAATACCGTTAGTCTCACGTTTTATGATTAATGCCTTCCTTGTCGACTTTGAACTAATTATGTTTAATATATATATACTTAACTGTAGAACTAAGAAGTGAATTTCAATGAGCCATGAGAAGACAAACATTCACCCATTTCTATTTCGATTACTTCATATAAATGATATTTTCGTGGCATGTGGCAGTGGATATGTCTCAAGAAGAAGACAGACAAACCTTTGAAACAGTGTTGAATACAAAATACGAATATTCGCGAGTTACATACTTATGTAAGCTCAAGTATTAGACAACACAACTTCAACACACTTCTCCAACTGTGTTCATTTCGCTGTTATGGCATTTATTATAAGTATTCATTAACGCGCTTTATGAATTGTGCATTACATTAACCCAGTTACATAAAACTCTATTTTCGCTGGTGTTTCTCACCAGGAAGTTGTAGAATTTATTGTAATTCGTTTTTGTTTCGAACACTGATTCTGCGGATATAATCGTGTTGACTATTATTACACATAACTAACAGATTGCTGTTTTGTGGCTGTTTAACACTTATATCCACAACTGTACATATTATTGGATTTACATGCGTAAGTTGAGCCAAGTCAGTGAGTCTGTGGTTTATGTATCATTTTGGTAATTGCATTTAACAGTGATATTAGTAATACGGTTTTTGTAGTTGTTGCTGCTGCTGCCTTTTCTGTTGTGATTTTTAGCTGTTGTTATTCTGATTGCTATATTTCTTGTTTTCCTGATTCTAAAAAGACCAACCTAAAAGGTCTCTCCTCTTTAATTTTCAAATACATTTAACAACTTCCTCGCGAGAGGCGAGAGGCTAGCAAACTCACACTGGAAACAAAAGTGCTACAGAAACTTCAGTACAATGAGTCTCCTTGCGACAAAAGAAAAAGTTTGTGTCGGGAAATGTAACGTCCGCATTAGGTATGAGAATGGAAAAGCTGCTTAGATTGTAAACGATATGAATAGATACGGAATTCAAGTACTGGGAATATATTAAAGCAGATGGAATGGAAGTGGAATCACCAGTTTTTTAACGGAAGAGTTTTTGATCTACTCAGGTTACTCAGAAGACAATCACGAGCATATCAAAGGGTGTGGCTACTAGGATGATGTCACCAACAGGAACGGAAACACTTAAACAATGGGAAGTGATCTGGGTCAGGATAATGACCGCTTGATTCAACTCAAAATGGAGGAAAGTGTCAGTTATACATTATATGCAGCCACAAACAACGCAGACCTCGAAAAGAAAGAAAACTTCTGCGAACAACTACAGGCGACAATAGATAATACTCCAGTCAGTGACATTAAAATATTAGTGGGTTACATGCACGCCAAACTGGGACCAGAAAACACAGGAAGA
The DNA here is from genome assembly GCA_944472155.2 of Trichobilharzia szidati. NCBI lineage: Eukaryota > Metazoa > Platyhelminthes > Trematoda > Strigeidida > Schistosomatidae > Trichobilharzia > Trichobilharzia szidati. The sequence goes on along the minus strand of OX235271.1, from coordinate 188,248,770 downwards.
GAACTCATCATGGGTAAAGAAGCTGTCGGATAAATGAATGAGAATGGAAAAATCTTCACTGACTTCTATGCATTCAATGAACTTGTGATTAGCGACGGCGTATACGAGCACAAGGACATCTGCAAAGCCGCATGGATGGCGTGGCATAAGACGGGCGAAACGAAATTCGAATTGACTTAATCTCAGTGCTGCCCAAGGGAGTGAAGACTCCGCTCACTAGATACAATAGTAAGAAGAGGAGCAGACGTTGACTCAGACCACTGTCTCGTGCAAAGAACACTCCAAATCAAATTAAAATCTTTCAGGGAAACAGGAACTACAGACAGACCACAAGCTAATTCCAATACTCAAAAATGAAGGATTGGGTCAAAGAAGACATCTTCAATGCAATCATAAGGAAAATGGCAGAGACACAAATCAACATCAGCAATAAGACCAGCGTTGAAAAGCACTTGAACAATCTGAAAGTTGTGTGAAGTGAAACCTACATAGAAGTTCTAGGCTGAAAGAAGAGATAGGAAAAACAATGACTCACTTCAGACACATGGAGACTAATAGAAGAGAGGGGGATGATGAAACAAAAGATTATACAGGGCATCGACGAGCAACAAAAACAGGAGTTGAATGCAAGGTACAATACACTGAATAAAAGACTAAATAAGAGTGCCAGAGAAGGGAAAAGACAATATTATGAAGCTATGGCAAGTGAAGCAGAACAAGCTGCAGTTCAGGCAAAGGAGACCTCGCGACACTCTACCAAACAACTGGATTCCTATTGGGAAGAAGTTCAACACAAATTAAGCCAGTGAAGGATGACAATCGAAAGTCAATAACCAAAGGGGTGGAGCAAAGGAAGCACTGAGCCGAACACTTGGAAAGACTTCTAAATCGACCACCAACAACAACGCGCCTAATAATACCAACAGCGGAGACAGAACTACCAGTGAACATCGACACTCCGACCAGAACAGAAATCCTGAAATGATCAAATGCTTAAAGCTGGAAAAGCAGCAGGACCAGGCAGAATACCAGCAGAGACATTGAAAATAGGCCCAGATACATAAGCGAACTTCACTATACCATTGCTGCAGAAGGTGTGGAAAGAGAGCAAGGTACCTGCGGGTTGGAGGAAAGGCTACTTATTCTAACTGCAAGCGCAGTATTGTGCTTCTATCTCTCCCAAGCGAAACACAGCCGCATCATCTTGGAGAGAATCGAACATACCCTGAGTGAAAAACTTCGACCAGAACAGGCTGGGTTTCCCAGGAACAAGTCATGCATCGATCAAATCGCAACACTACAGATCATTGAATAGAGCTTTGAATAGCAGTCAGCTCTCCACCTCAACTTCATCGAATGTGAAAATGCCTTCGACAGCGTCTAGTGAGAGGTGATTTCAAGACTATTTTGCTACCACTGGGTGCCGCCAACAATCATACACCTCATCAAACAGTTGTATGGCATTGCTGTTTGACGAGTAATCCACAACGAGAAACTCACGGAATCCTTCGAAGTGAAGACAGGAGTAAGAGAAGCTGGCTGCCTACTATATCCAGTGATTTCTCTGGCTGTGATAGGCTGGATAATGCGACACGCAGAGGACAAAGAGGAAACAGGCATAAAATGGACCCACACAGGAACTTCGAGGGTCTTGAGTTGGCCAATGATATTTGCCTGATTTACCACAAACTGGAATATATGCAAGTGAAAAGCGACCAGTTGGCAGAAGAAGCATCAACGCTAGAACTTCAGGTGAAACAAGACCAAACATAGGTGATGAAAATTTTTGGCCAACAGCAACAACAACAGACAACAATCAGCCAGCACAAATAGGAGGAATCTAAAAGAAAGACCATCGTTTCGTCTACAGGGGAATCTGATCAAGATACCGAGACGAGGGTCGGGAAAGCAAGACAAGTTTTCATTGTACTCAAGTCTGTGTGGAGGTCAACAGCACTCATCATGAAAAATAAGATCATGATTTTCAACTCCTTTTGAAGTCAATGATACTATATGGATCAGAGAGTGGCGCCGCTCACTAAGGACACTTTGAACGAACTACAGGCTTCCACCAACAGCAGTCATCGCCCAATACTTCGCTCAAGATCATATGGTCGGCCAGAGAAGATCAGCAACAGTGGTCTCTTGGAGCAAACCAACCCAGCAAGAAACAGTTCTGTAACAAATACGCTTGAAGAAATAGGGGTGAACTGACCATAATCTGAGAAAACTATCAAGTGACATCACACGCTAGGCAATGGCTCGGATAGAACCCGAAGTGGAAGTGGCGAGTTGGTCGTCAGTGCGAGAGTGTCATAGGGGAGATCATGTGAAGAGGAGATGAAAGCATGTGGGCAATTGCGGAGACAAGAAGAAACGTTGGCAGAGGACCGAACGCAATGGAGACGTGTGTCTATGTTCCTCTGACAAATAAAAGAAATAACATTAATAATCATTACATCTGATTCAATATTCTTAAAGGCACACCAAGATAAACTCACAATCAGCCACTGAACCCCTGGAAAGAGTAGATAAGCAATACAATTTAATGAATAAAAATCCATTACTTGCACTTTTAAAGAACACTATGTTTATCCATAGTTATGCAGTTAAGTAAATCAAAAAGTAAGTAAATAAAGATTCATCCCTCTACAATCAATGTAGGTAGAATTTAGAACCCTCTTGCTTGCATTTATGAATAATCAAAGTGTCCTCTGCCCTCAGAAGTTGCAGATGGAGAAACAATGACAGGTTAAAATGACTTCGAAATATGAAGTTAAATTTGTGATATCAGGGTTGGCAAAGTGACAGAAGTCAATCAAGTGTTGTAAAAAAGAACCCGCAACACACATTTCTATCTCCCATATGAAACCAAGTTTTAATATGTGTCGTCGCATCCGTGTTGAAGGCACATTTCGTCGTAGAAAAACTGAAACGTCAAATTAATGAGTTATTCATCAATAATTCATCAATAAAATGAGCACATGACAAAAACAAACAAAAAAACAAAGACAACTGCTGAAAAACGCCTGCATTTTTTAAACCAAGAACGTGTAATCTTTTGCTTGAGCATACTCAACTTCATCAAAATCAAAGTAGTCAGTAAAATAATAAGTACGTCATAAAAAATCATTTGGCGTTCAGAATCATTTTGTTTTTGTTTACTTCAAAACTCTGCCGTAATTTTAACAATTCTTATTTGTCACTTGAGTTTTGTAAGCAAATACATTTCAGATGTCTTTTAAGCCTGAGAGTCACACACACACACATACCCGTGGAATAGTTGCAGAAGGGGGTCTGAAGTTACATCTTGACATATTCTGTTGACATGTCTGTATTTGTTCGTACAAACATATATATATGCATAAATACTTGTGCATTCACAGAAGGTTTCATTTGAAATGTCACACGTTTGGTTAATGTTAACATTGTACATCGTCTTCAGTGAAGTTGATTCTGGTGGTAAGCAGCATTTATTTTATTATTAATTACTCGGATACTTTTGATTGAAAACGTATTTTAATTGTTATACCTCACTACTGTCATGTTGAATGGGATGTTCGATTCAGCCCACTACAGCCCATTTAAAGAAGAAACAGGCAAATAAATTTTAAATAAGGAGAAGAACGTAGGTTTATAGTGAAAAGAATCGACAATCATTAAAATAATTTCCGGTATGCTGCTAACTGGCTTAAACATAAACTTCATCATATATCAACTGTGTTAAAAGGGATTTGATTTCTCACCGTGAATTAAAAGTTATGATTATCAACTGGAACACTGGAACAAATGCCATCGACAGAATGCTTAGCTTGATGATTCATTGCAATGCATATTATATCAAATATTAAGTTGTGCTTCGATAATTTTTCCTATCCGGCTGTTTTATTAACACTCAAATTGGTACAAATCCATTAGAATAGTCAGACCATTTCTCACCAGCTTATCAAGGAAGACAAGGACACGTTGTATTCCTAAGCACTAACTGGAGTGTAAGCGGGATACTTACAGTGAAGAGTAAACAAGGTTTAATTAAGTAGCTGAAATCGAACGGTATTATGTCCAGAGACCAGCACTTTGTTTTGTGCATGATGGATAAGAGACTTTAACATCGAAATAAAAGTAGGAAATCCACCCAGTGTCTAATTTGCAATTTGAGATTGCACACTGAAAGCATCACTTGGAATTTGCATTCATTGAATCCGATACGCCATTCTACTATCTGAATGCTTCATTTTGGTTGTCTTACATTTTATATACAAAACATCTGTCACTGTTATACATCACTGGCCTAATAAAACCACTGGGTGTCCTACCTACCTACCTACCTACTTCGTGTTTATTCCGTTCATTCATTCTGTTTTAACGATATAATTACCACAAGGGATCGCTATCCATACTCGCCCGCTATTTCAAGTATGTTTCTCCTCCTCAACAGCCAGGAAGTATTTGAGGAAAATGAAGGAAGAATATTGTGAAATAGTACTGCATCAGGTTTCACGTGGAGCAGTTTCGTTTCAGACTACATATTGTCAATTATTATTATATTGTTTGATAATTCCGCTTGAATACACTTCGGTAGAGTATTCGTTGCATCATACATTTTCTTAACTTTGTAGGTAGTCGTTATCGTTATCGAAGTTGTAACCCTCTAAGTAAGTTTCATTATAAATTGTGTTTAACCGCTGCATTAAAATGAAACAAATGACCCAGGATATGTTTAAAATAGCGTAGCGACGAAAAGTTAAATATGATGCAAATTTCTCAAAGGATGCAGTATGGAGAATTAAACTCAAAAGTTCTGAGTTATTGACCTTTAAATGACAACTTGTACATGAAGGTGTTAAGCTCAGCATTATATACCAATTTTATTTGATGAAAAGAACACAGTGATACAGTATTTTTTACTCATGACGCTGCTAAAAGTCGTCATTCTTTGAACACTGCTGTTTAAGCTGATATGTTCCAAGGATTCATTAAATTAGTTACACTGTGTTACTAGTTTTTTCTTAATGAAAGTTGGATTTTCAGTAAGTACACGGGGGAGATAATGACTGACTGTGATACCTATTTTAATTATCCAGACAAACAGATGAGTGATCTGCGTATGTTGAACCTTTTTTCTTTATCCGTATCACTAGTCCCATAGTATGTAGTTTTATAATATGGACAGAATTCCCATTGTAACATACAGAAAATCGAAACAAGTGGTGATTCAGCAAAGAGACTCTTATCAACAACGAATTTATTATCAAGCTGTACAATCGTATATATATATATATATGGTTTTGAAGAAGTTATATCCGATAAGGAAATTGAATCAAAGGTGTAAATACATAATAAAATAATAGTTGTATGAAATGCGCTTAAAATGTCTGTGATTATAATCATAATTAAATGTCAAGTGGCAAAACAATTGATGTCCTATGAAGAATAATTCAAGTTCAAGAATATTTCCAAGTTCTATAGATCCTATGAATAATTCTATATATATATGACATGAACTGTTTTGCCATTTGACATTTAACTATGATTATAATCACAAACAATTTAATTGCATTTCAAAGTACTATTATCAATTTTTTTTCATTCATCCCTATGATTCACTTCCCTCGGTGGATAAAGTTTCTTGAAAAGCAAGCATAGTTTACAACATAGATTTGTAGTATAAAAGAAAATGTAACTATTTGCAAAACACTCATTCATAAAAAGCATTGAAATAAACACTACAATGTCTCCTGAGTGTATTACAAGGCATTACACTGACATTCAGATGATCACTCGCGACAGACTGTCATGTCACAAGTGCGAAATGATTCAGATATAATTTGAAGTAGGTGGGCCTAGTGATTTAACAGAATGTGATGGATACATGTAACACTGTAAAAGCCTCAATGGTGGTCACCTTCCTCTTTTGTGTGTGTACATTAACTCACAGAACATCATTGCACAGTCGTTTTCCTTCTCATTCGGCTAACATCAAGTAGATTTAATGCATTAACGATGCTGACGATTGAGAGGAAAAAAACATTTGGAGAATAAGTGTTTGCACTCTACTGAAGCAATCATACAGAATAAAGTTTCAAATTTTTAGTGAGTGATCAGTTTGTGTTATTATACTTTGGAAGATACTCGGCTAGTGATGTGGTAATGATACATAATGGATATGTTTGTGTTCTGTTCAAATTGAGTTATTTATCTTATTCCAACTGATGCTTAGCTGAGAAAACTAATAAGAGTTCCAGATATGTTCCATGCACTATGCAACTCCTAATTCCTATCGTTGAAATCTTTACCTTGACAGTAAAATCGTCAGGCAGTAAGTTTGTTCTTATATTGTTAGTCATTGTGAGTGAGCTTCGAAGTTTCATGACTATTTGAAGTGTTGAATGTTGGTGGTTGGAAAAGACAAACTAGACAAACAGTGCAAGTGATGACGGTTAATCTGTGAATGATCATTTTAACCACTGATGAACAAATAGCGATGTCACCAAACAGTTCCTTTTTTGCGCTCAACACATCAGACACTGTTATCATTATTTGTCTGAATTCATTGATGAGTTATAACCTAATTGCAAAGTGAACAGAATTGCTAATTCTGGAATAAATACTCTATACATTACAGTGGAATGACTAACAACTGTCAGGCTTGAGTGTATAGTCTAAAGAATTAACTTGTGTAAAGTATACGCCATATTGGGCATGCACTGAAGATAACTTATTCTACACTTCACTGAGATAATTAATTCCTTGAAAGCTGAACAAACAAACCTCAAGTGTAAAAAATTAAGCAACTTTCACGGTATCCTTCCTATCAAGGCTGAATCACAGACACACACACACTCATGCTATAGATCTAAGCTGGGCTTTTGCAGTTCGTTTTATACAAAAAAGAAACACACAAGAGCAAGTTTGCATTCGTCTCAGAAGTTCTCGGAAGTCGAAATATTTTGATTGCATAATCTACTCACACATTCTCACAAGAACTATTTTCAACATTTTACAGGTTGTCACAGTAGGTTACTGAGATTTTATTCACACAAATATCAATAATATTTTAATTTGTCTAAGTCAGTTTCCCTCTTCACTGCCACTTTAACATAAGAAGCATGAATCAGTCAGTGTTTTATCCCAACGATACACAGAAAACGTAGCAAAAATAAGGAGAATCTAATTCTTTTATTGATTTCACTGTGTAAGGGCAGATGATTCGTGTTTGCCCAGCAAATAATCCAACTGATAGGTAGGTAGTTCAGCTGCATTCCGTAACCGGAAACCAGTTGTAAAAAAAAACAGTCGATGTGCCAGTACCCGGAAATTTCAAAGCTTATACAAGCCAGTAATTTCCGGTTCCACTAGGAATAAATAAGTATAGTAAAGAAGTTCACTAATTGTATAATATTTTTTCACTTCTTTACGTTCCCATCGAAACACATGGCTTCAGTGTAGATGCTTGAAGTTTCAAGTGCAGTGGTGTTTATTTTTAAGTTATACGCGGTGGCTACCCTCATGTACAACCTTCCCTCTATAACAGTATTCAATTACTGGCTTGGAGATGGAAAAGTGTGCCTCATCGACCAGGGATCGAAACCAGGACCATATGCATGGTCGACGAGCAGTCTACCGCTGTGCCACCGACGCACGTAATTGCATAATCATGCTACGTATAATCTCATGAAGTTAACCTTGCGCACATGAGTATGTGTGTGTAGACTGTATTAATCCTGCCAAAAAGAATTGGCAGGAAGTGCAATTCATTTCTCGGATGGGAAACTCGACGATAAGCTCATACAAAAACCAACTGTTAATTGTCATTTATGGAGAATCAAAAACCAAAACACAATTCTGACAATTATAATATCTTGGAGTATTTGCCATTTACTGACAGGATGTGTATTCAGTTAGATGGATATTTTTATTTTACTGACACGTGAAACAGAAAATGCTGGTAAGTGGCGTGGCTATTTTCGTCAGTATTCTTTCTTTTCAGTTCTGTACATAATGAACTTTGTGTATGTTGATAGACAGGGAAGTCAATCAGCCTAATTTTGAAATAGTTAGTCTTCATGTGCGCGAGAGAGAGAAATGTTAACCGGTTAAGTTGAGCAAAATTTTTGTGTCGAAATTTTAAAAAGCATTTTTGAGATGAAGGACGAGAAAAGTTGTTCTTGTTGCACTTGTTCATAATTCCCAATAGCCTTGAGACATTTCCAAAACAGATTCATATTGCTCGTCGTTTGTGTTTCAGCTCTGTTTCTTGTCGAGTGTAAGTATGAGATGCAAATGTTAATAATCTACATTTCGTGAGTGCTTCCTGTATTTGAAAAAAATAAGTTGTTGTTTCGTAGATCATTTGCAGTCACATGAGAAGCAAATGATGAAAAGGGTAAAATATATCTGAAGAAAGGAATCAAGTGGACAAAAGAAGCGCTACATCAGCCAATGAAGAAAGAAAATGCACACACAACACACGTTGTCTGGTTGAATTCTAGACGAACATTTTATCGTTCATTTCCAGTAGTTCATTTTGATGCAATACTTGAAGTTAAAAGCTTACAAAGCATCTTCTAATCGGTGCAATATGACTTTCACCCCTATCTTCATTGCATGCACTGGAATGTAGTTACTTACACTTCAAGTGGCACTTGAAATATTAGTAGAATTTGCTATGTGAATCACAATTTGTTGGTTGTTGTTGTTGTATCCTTCTGAACTTTCAAAATCAAGTTACGTGTTAATTTGAAAAGTAACCTCAACTTAAGCGACGATATACACTAGCGATATGTTCTGTAAAGTAACAGAGTGAGTGAATTCAGGGTCTCTGTGTTCATAGGATTAATCTGCATTGTTGAGTGCTTGTGTGTGTGTGTGTCAAATAACGAACAGATTTTTTTTTGAAGTCGTGAGCTTTCTTAGTTGACATCATTTCTATCGAAATTATTTACTCACTGTTGCAACTACACTATTAGTCTTAAAAGGTGAGTCTGTCTGTTTGAGTAAAAAGAGTTTTAGATTATCTCCACCACCACACAGTGAAGAAGAATTATCAAAGCTGCGCAATACAATCTAGCAGCAGAAAGAAAAGAAACATAACTGTGAAGAATTGTTCTCAGATTAGTTGGTTGTCCTCACAACAACATTTAATAACTCTTGTATTAAAAAAAAAAAGAAACGACAGTTCGTTCAAGTAGTAAATATATTTTGCTTCATCATTCAATCTATAGTGAACATTTTTCAAATTAATCAGGCAGAAAATAGACGAATAGTAAACAACATTTGGTTTTGCATTAAAGTATGCTGAGATAAAGTCCGTAAAGTACGATACGGTTATAAAGCGTCTTCTAAAAATAAGTCAAAATGCATAAATAACATAAAATATACAAATTTAGACGATAACCATGCTACTGTTTTTGAATTCTCCCTGTAGCAAATAATCTACAATATTACCGTAATGTTCCTATTGAAATTAACTATTGCTTAACTAAGTGTTCTCTGTCGCAGTAAATTTCTTTCACAATATCAAAACGAGTTCAATACAGAAGTTACAACATTTTAAGAAAGCCACAAATTCAGTTAAAAAAAAAATTAAAATTCGGTTTTTTCTCACATTTTTTAAAAACTAACGCAGTTTACAGTAAAGTCCCATTTTTAATGAAACAGTGGTTAGGACTCTCGCCCACCATGCATATGGTCCGAGGTTCGATCCCCTGCCGGCGCACACCCGATATCTATGGTCGGCCTGCAAAATTTGGGCTGAAAATTCCATACTTGTACTGAAAATACGGTGTGGCTTCAAGCTGTAACCAAAATAAAATAATAAATAAATAAATAAAAATAAATATAGCGGCGAATTGTATTATTTATTCTCTATGAATTACGATTCTTTAATTCACATCTGTGTTTTTTCATGGAGTGAATGATTTCAGTCTGACTCAGACATGGGCATGTTATTTGAACTTATTACGACACTGTAGCTGATACAAAGGTGTTAATAAAGCTTGAATTAGCAGGGCTTAATATTGTTTGTTTGTTTGTTCACTGCTAAAGTGTATTTTAAGTACCAACTGATTAAAGCCAAGAAAGCTTTGGTCAGTTAAACAAGATTTTCACCCACAGTAATCGGTAGAGGGCGACTGAGCTGCAAAACGTCGACTTCTCGACAAAAATCTGTTGTGTTTCAGTTAATATTTCATCTCGCAATTGTGATTGCGTCCTAAAATGAAGAATTATTTATCTTTTTATTTAACAATGAAACCAGCTTTACTAACTCCAGAGTGTGAGTGAAGCAAGCAAGCATTTTGCCCGGTAGAAATATGTTTATCAAGTGTAGCGATCCCTTTTATTTATTTGTCAACTGTCCAATAGGATTTGGGGTTCCTGGGTAACGTCAGTTTGATGCTTATTCCTTCACAACTTCATTTGAATTTTAAGGAGTGAAAAGTAGTTTAAATCACTTAATATCCATTTCAAGGTGTCTGTTAATTGCCAGGAGCATTTCCTTTTATACCCGACAAGATGAATGAACCCAGTCGCTACAGAAACTCCAGCAAGCGGAGAATAAATGATGAGTTCTGAACATCTTGAATGACCATACTTCTGCAACAGAAGTGCCTAGAGTTGCTTGAAATCACGTATCTCACTTTCTTTAAATTGATAAGGAATCATAATCGAATATCGATGCGCTTGCTAACCATTCTCATCACGCAACTGACTCATCCATCCTTGCTGCCCATCTATACAGTACTGTGGAAGTGACATTGTTTTGAAAGGCATAATATTAAAAACTATTTAAGATAATCTCAGAGTGTTTAAAAACAATAAAAACAAGATTTTTCTGAATGTTTCGCTGTGAAAGCCACAGCTTCTTCAACTGACATTTAAAAAAAATAATTTCTAATGATTACATCTGATTCGGCGCACAAATTATTCCGGGAAGTTCGTGATATTGACGGTCTGGAAACTGAAAAGGCACATGGACATTTGGCTGAGTAGAGAATATTCTGATAAGCAAATTTCCCTTGAAGGGTTGGAGGATATGACATGGATATGAAAATTGGGCGTCATTCTGTTACATCAGATACCTTCTATTATTATTCACAAGACACACACACACATAAATGCACGCACGCATGAAATGAGAATGTTGTCTAGTTCACTTAACGTTTACTTACGCATTGAAATATGATACAGAACGTTAATAGAAAAACAGTACTCAGTGTGTATTTAGCAAAACTGCAATTGTATCTCTGACTAAATTACACGTAGAAGTCTTAAGTTTGTTTCATCTGAAAACAATGAATTATGCAGAAATGACTATTTCATACATGAATATTTATGCTGACGAATTCACTCACACTCAGCAGATGCCTAAACCAATTGCAATGGAATGCGAATGAGTAACTAACTATAATGTACTCAATACAGCACAAACACTATAGTTGTTAGGATTAGTGGATCAGTCTCCCTCCCTGAAATACTTATGAAGTTTGACAATTTTATTGTGGTCTTACTTTTGTTTATTTTATTCCTTCACGTTCCGAGTGGAACATAGGGCTTCAAGCTAGAGCTACAAAGAAAGCTTCAGTAGGAGTGGGTTTTTAACTTTAAGGGGTAGAGTCACTCGCTAGCCTCATGCCCCAGTCTTCCTTTTTTTCTTAGATAGTGATGATAGCATAAACGTCCGCAGGAACTTCAAGGAAACGAGTCACTTGATCCAGAACGGCTTCACAAATAGAAATGGTAACAGAATACTATGTGATAGATTTTTAGGGATTTCATTGGTTATTATTTTGTTCAACTCTGCCTTTTTAAGGTGACCAAGTTACAAGTTGTAAGTAGCTACAACACATAATGAACCTTTCTTACACTATGTTGTACACAATAATGCTCGAGATTTTCTGATACAAAAGCATTAGTAGATGCACATATTCTGAACAGATAAAATGTGAAAGATTTGTGGCTCAGCTGGATGATTTTGGTGTAATTGTGTTGCCTGGATTGGATGGTCTATTTGTGAAGCTTTTATTATCCTACTAGGTAACACTGTCAGTGGATGCTCCAATTTGAAGTGAGCTTTATGAACTATCCACGAGTTTTTTAGACATCTCACCTGATGACCAAGGAAGTGATTAGTCACTTTTGTCTGTCATTACATCCTCTGGTCTACTTGTATTGGTATTGATCCTTTCCCTCACCTGAAATTCGAATTTATGTGTATGAGATTTTCATCTTATGGATGGAAATTTTTTATCAATGTCAGAGTGCCTGTTGAGTGCCGATTTAACAACTGTAACCAATAATGCTCAATACCACCCACCAGGAGAGATTACTGATAAAGTCGTAGTGAAATTCAAAAGCTCACTTCAAATGGAAGTATGCGCTGAATATGTTGCCTGGTAAGGTAATGAAAGCTTCGCAAGTGAGGTATCCAGCTCTGAGAACACAACTACATCAGGAATATTCTGAGTGCTCTTATGCCTTCCTGGTAGCATCTTGTTCCATCCTACTTAACGTCAAATGACGTTATTGCTTTTGATAACTCCATTGTTAACCTTAGGCTAATTTTCGTCAATCTTCTGGTTTCTTGTTGTTTGTGAACACAAATTCCAATGCCCGTGGATATAATAATTCTCATGACTTTTGCTTTCGAATCTGGCATTTACCATACCTGAAGAAATGATATCACTGACGTGAGTGACAGGTAAAGTCTGTTGTGTTACACATTGTGCGTGTAATCAACAGTCTTGTTTGCTCAGTAGACACACACCATGTTTGCTGATCAGAGTCCCATATCAAAGGACTGTCGATTTCATTTGCGATGATGACATCATAAGCCATGGTATACAATTATCATTACCTGTCACCTACATGAAAGGCATTATCCTCACATGTATGTGGAAAATATCGGATTCAATTTCTAAGGAATACCATCGAAATGAGATTTGAGGGTATTGCTTTGGCAAGCCCTATTCAGCCACTTTTAACAGATGCACTTGTGTAGAAATTGGAGGAAAAAAAATGAAGGGCCTTCTAGGAAACCTTAAGTAGTATAATAATTATAATACGCCTTATCAAAGGAACATTTTACGCCTCATTCCTTTTGCATACATCTTGAATCTCTTTTAGTTACCAAGGCCACGATTAAAGGACGAGATTTTGTGAAGTCTACTTCACAGTGCACATGGAATTTTAGTGACTAACATCTAGGGGGAACAAACAGAATATTTCAATGTTACAGGAAATGAAAAAATGTCACGAATGTGCACAATCTGGTCAGAAATCCATCATCATCATCCACTGCTAAGCATTTATTATTTATTATCATTACCGGTGACTGCTTCTTAATTATTATTATTATTATTATTCTATGATACCTTGAACCAAAATTAATAAAGCGGATTGAAGCGCTTCGGCTGATTTAATTAATATACCCCAAAATATGTGTTCACTAAAGTAGAAATTTGCCTAACATGAACTACTTGATCTACTTAAATATGATTTATTAGTAGTATGTACTTCTGTTTAATTTAATTGAGTAGTTGTCATGCTTTTTATTTTTTTTTGCCTTTGTAAAAATCATTCAAGTTTTAAAGGAATCATTAAAGAAACCTTCGAAATGACTTCATCCCATAGTGTTTGTTTTCCTCATTACGTCTTATTTAAATTTATCAAATGGACTAAATGTTTCTCATGAAAAGGTATAAATAAAAAGGGAGAGCAAGCATGTTGAAGACAAGAATATTTCCAATTATTGAATTATTGAACATAACATCACTTCCACCAAATGTGATGAGTTCTATAAATGAACACGCCGACACCGCAGGTAATTTTATTCCTCGAAGTCTGTTAGATTTTGAAGTTCAAAACGAATCAAGAGACTTCCTAATGTTTTTGTTTGCAATTTAGTCACTTTTTCAGACAGAACATGTCAACTGAAGTCAAACATATAAACTGATAACATAAATTGTGAACACTATTTGCATTTAAGTTCTGAACGCAACCAATATCAATTACACCGGTAAGTGTGTCATCCATTAGTAAAAATGTGTCTATCTGTCACTCGGTAATATTGAATTATTTACGGAGTTGTGAAAGCTTCAACATGCAAAATGCAAATATTGCACAGTATGTGCTCTTTCTCAGTGGCCTTAATAATAGTGAATAATAATAATAATATTAATAATAACAATGACTGTTTTCGACTAGATACAGTACAGTGCGAATTTATCTCCTGTATCACTAAAATAGCTCTGAGAGATTCCTGTGCTTGTCTGTAGTGTTAATTCTCAACACTTTCAACTTGTCCTGTCATATTATGTGATTCAATGAAAGTATCTGCATCACAAACGACGTTCCACGTTGCATCATGTTATTCCGACCTCTACATCATTACAACATGGTATTCGATGTACTATTTTAGATTTCTTATTCTAGGCCACCGGATTCCTAGGAAGGCATTCTAATCAAAGCCCTATTAGGAATTCTACATAAGGCTTCTAACATTCACTTACATATATAGTGGTAGTAAAATAAGGACTTTGTATTTCTTTCGTACTGGTATTATTTTCATTATTTATAGTTTTGACGCTTAAACTTGTGAATTCAAGGACTTATCATCAAATGTGTATTGGCAAAATCAGCACCACAAATAAGCGAACTAAGTGATCCAACTCCTTTCCAATATATGGAGGCAAACACAATCCAAAAAGGGGTAGGGAGTAGGGTCATATGAGGAAATTTAAGAAGTTGTGTGACTCCCGTAATATGACTGCGAGCAATCAGTTGCATTTGAAACATCCATCATACAGTGATTAAGACTGCATCAATGTATGTTGTATGAAACAAACATTTTGCTAATTGGAAGGTGCATAATTCCCCGTGTAGCTGCTTATTACAGCTTTATAAATTAGGATTGAGTTAAATTTCATTTATGAAAAATATCGGCAGATTTCATATCGGCATTCACACTCAAGTATTTCATTCTCTCTCTAATAACTGTGTACCTTATTTATTTATTTTACCTTTCAGTTAAGAAGACGGCACAACCCTGAAATGGTTATTTATTATCACCCACGTATGCCATTATCGTGTTAGTTAGTGAACGGAACACTGAAATTAACATTTCATGAAATGTAACCTGCTATCTGTGTGTGTGTGTGTTTAAAATAAATACTTCATAAATATATATGTATTCAAACTCTAAAGGACAGTTTCAAGGAATTTTTGTCATTCCCTTTGACTCGCTTTACATTTGACATCAGCTAATTTCATAAGACTGATCGTTATGTGAATCAGACTCCTCAATATTATGTGACCAATTACTAAAAATTCGAATTCGAAGATCAGACTAAATTCACTAAATTTGATACACACTGCGTGAGTGAGGATAAGTTAACTTTTGTTAAGGTTAAGTGAGTGATAAAGGCTTGTCGTGATAGTCGCAGTACCAGAAAGTTTGTCAAGGGTGCTCATCGTACGAAATTCCTACAATTTCTTTATTCACGATTATGTACTTTTCCACTTTCATGGAGAAAATTAGATGATGTTGTTTATACACGTCAGTGGACGAGTTCATTGATATTGTTATTTCTATTGAATCACGTCATGATGTTTAATTCGCCCAACTTTTATCATAGGTAATAGTCACTATGTTCATTGATTTTGACATATGAAGAAGGTGTGCATGGACATTCAAACGACGTGCTAACGTGTTTGACATAAATTCACGTTAACTAAATCAGTCTGACGCCGTGTCATGTCTCTTTAGTTGATATTTCACTGACTGACAGTTGGGTCACCCAAATTATTGTTAAATGTTACCTGCCCAAAATTAATGTAGTATTAGTATTTGTTGGTTGATAAAAAGCCTTTCGTCTGCATTATAGACCATCCTGACGAAATCCCACCGGCAGCGGGCTATGGCTTGGATGAGCTGAAATACCCACCTGACATTGCATAGCACTACTGATAATCCTATCTTATCACCCTGTTTCACATTCCATTCCACGCAACTAATGATTGCACATAGGTGCCATATACAAGTAAGCATCCAACTTAAGAGAAGAAAAAAGACTGTCAAGAGGTCTAAATAAATTCCTCAGTGGTATTCGCTAAGAGGTGGTTCCTGTGAGTCAGAACGCGACTTACCTAGCCTTTTTTTATTGCATCTTGCGAGTGCAGCATATGTTCAGTCATACTGTCTGAGTGAGCAGTAGCTACAACATTTGAGTACAGCTCTGTTTGACAATTATCAGCGGTAGCAGGTGTTGTCGATTTACTTATGTCAATCCATGGACAACAGCGCTTATGATAATCACCAAATCGAGTATTTAACCTGGCCCATACTACAGCATGATCTTAACACCTACGAAAAGACGGAAACAACCGCATTCATGTGTAGCATTGACATCTTTCTGAGTTGAGATTTTAAAAAAAAACTTGTGTGAAAATAGTGGTAGCTTGAAAATGCATTGCCGTCTGAGTGCAGCGCAGATTGGCTTACCTAGAACACACCACCATTCAGCCCAGTGGAAGATCAAGATATTAAAATCACCTGTTTGAAATTATGAAGCAAGTCATTCAGATGCAGTATGAATCACTTGAGAAACTTCTCATGGTTCTTACCTGACCAACATCCAGTCCGATTCGCGTCGATATACAAACTGTGTAATACATTGCGTCACGTAGTTTTAGATTTGAGGTGTTTAATTACAAATCGAAGTTTACCTTTCACTAAACGACTGACTAGTAACTAAATAAATTACTAATAGTCTAGGAACTGCAACGATAATCAACGGTTGACAAATGTGGGGGGGGTGAGGAATGGCATGAAAATGGTAGAAATGCAACAAATGATTTAGATATAAAAATGTATTACAAATGGTCAATTTCATGAACAAAGGACTGCTAACTGATGGAAATCGTAGAGATTCGAGCACAATTCCAGTTTAATTTTTCCTTCACGATGTCTTCAAGGATCGAGTTGTATTGCTGTAATGTCCGATTCCTCAATTTAGTTGTCTTTGAGGGTCACTCCTGTGGAACCTGACTTCAGTTTTGATGCGAAGACAATTGAACAGTTTCATGTGTGTTATCCGTATCAGTGGTAACCGATGACTGAAATATGGTAGTCCATCTGCTGTTCCTTTTCAAATTCTTTAGCCATATGTAGAGTAGTGGTGAAATCAGTCTTTTCAACTGCCATAGAAGAACGTGGGTGTTAGCTACTCCAGTGAAAATGGTCGAACCTTGTAAGGAAACATGTTTCGTGGAAACAGAGGCAGTTCTCTCTAAAAACTAACTGTTTACTATATGGTTAGGAATGATTTGTTACTTCTGGCGCTACTAAAATTCATGAAATACTATTTCTGACATTTGGAACTTACCCATGTCTAGGTGAAGATGCTACAGCGGACAAAGTATCACATGAACATAAAATATCCCTCTTCGTTGATGCTCAATATGTGACACACTAACTAATATTGCAATTTTTTACGGCTTCACCCAAAACACAGATACACACAGATGCAGTCAACCGAAAAATTGTTAAAATTGTAACACAAAAAAATAGAGAAGTGCACGATGAATAGCAGTTGATTTGTTTATTATGTTAGTTTGGATCTGTATCACAAAATCATAAACGCAAAATGAAAATATCATCCCGGCATGTAGTTTCACCAACCCTTGTTAATATTATTTATGACTTTTATGACTAATCTCTGCTAAGTGAAATAAGGGATAAGTTTTCAAAATACACTCGTACTGTGTATAGTTCAGGCTGTCTGCAGCTGAATAGAAGATTGGAAGTTAAATATGCTAAATTATCCTTCACATCTTGTCATCATTCATCAGTGTTGAACACTCTCCGAATTCCCATGACACCGTCTTCCTTTTACAAAGAATGTCTTCACATATTCTCAACGTTTGTTTATATCTCTGCATTGCTATTCAATTTTAACTGCATCAGTATGGCTAATTACATCAAAATGACCAATGAAATTTGAATTACTACTCAAAAAGCAAAGCCAAGAACAGACTTTATTTGATGTACTCAAGAAGAAGAAAACACAGTTTTTTTGAAGTACATATTTCGAAAACACACGAAAACACCACACAGAATATTGCTTGAGAGTTTACTGTTCGTCTTCATTTAAAATTTATGAAAATGGCGTGTACAGTCAATGAATATCCACCTTATGTATGTGATGTCGTACCTAATGAAGAAAATGCATAAAGTACAATGGTGTTAATTATTAGAAAACATTTAACTTTTAAGAATAAATATCGTTGAATTTTCCTGTTCTCTTGTAAGTAACATTCCAACGAAATTCACGATCACTATGATGTTGAATCACATTTCTCCACAACCTTCACAAATTTGTTTATTTCCATAGTTTTCATTACTCGTTTGCTGATGTGTTTACGTTTGAGTGCAGCAGCTTATAGAATGTTTTGGAAGACAATTGAAATGCAACTCCTTGTGACATGATAGATGAATGTGTGTTATGATGATGATGAGTGCAGCATAAGCAAATAAAGTTTCTAATTAGACATAGAGTCACTTCAATTTCGGACATGACTGTGTTAGCTGCCTAATTCCAACTAGTTGTGGGGTTGACGGAAAATAAATTTGATATCCGCTATAACATAAATTGAACCTGTTCATGCACAAGGCATCTGTAGATATATTATATATATATGATAAAAATGAATTAAGAATGAAATTAAAGAGAAAGAAAGATGAAAAAGAAGTGAAAGCAGCTAGGCAGTGGATGAACTCATAAAGACAGTTGAGCAGGTAATGCAGGATGACTGAAATCTTCAACAATGAAACTAGTGGTTTCATCCAACTCAAAAGTTATTCCATAGAATGATCACACAAGCGAACCAGTGTGTACTACTCTGGTCTTATTCATATGCCACTTTTATGTGAATGAACTATTGCAAAATCGAGGAACAGTTAGTTGCTAGTTGAGGGTTTCTATGCCAGCATGAGTGATGGCATGTAATCGCGAATTTATAAGATATTTGATGAAAATGTGGTGTTTAACTTGTCCGCTTCGTGGTATTTTAGATCTCTGGTGAAATGAGTGGTTCTGAACGCGCAGAACCTAACAGGCGGTACAGTTGTAGAGTGCTCTCATGCCATGCCATGCACGTGGTCCGGGTTCGACTTCCAGTGGACGCATTCAGAAACTCCACTCAACCTGTAGTAAGCCCAGTAAAAGAAGAATTTGGGTGTGGGTGGGGGCTAGCAACCACACATCGTAAACATAACATTCATTAGTGTTACTGAGTGTTTAAAGCTGACGTTTTCAGTCCTATTTTACACTCGGAAACAAAATATAAGGGAATGAATTCTGTACTTTCTGACTTTATTGGTGTAATGAAAAATACTCGAAATAAGAGGGAAGTTTTACTTTTAGAGGCGTAATTCACAATTCACTCACCTTGGTTAACTGAATTGCAGAATGCATTTGTTTCACAATCTTGATGTAGCCATTTAATCAATTATATGCTTTTCTTACCCTCCTTCCTTCCTAATCACAAAAGCACAAATGCTTCAACAGTATTTGCACTGTTGCTGTTTGTCAAAAAGCAATATATTTTCGTAACCTGAAAGTATGCCCTATATGTATTCATCACAAAAAAAGGATGACACAAGTGGACTTCATGGGTTTAGTGGAAACACTGGACACTACACCAGTTACCACTACATATGAGGTATTACCTATAGGGTCGTCAATGTCCAATTTACTTCTGTAATCCTGTTTTTCCAAAGACACCTTGTCGCCTATAAAACTAAATGCATTTTCTATATTTCAGAATAACTTTAGGTCATTATTTCATCATGATAACGTTTGCGTACTGGTCACCTGTATTCATTGTTGTTCTGGGCCAAGAGAATTTCGCAGTGACTTAAAAGTTAGTGATTAATTTTTCTTTAGACTAAAAGTTCGCATAAGACATTGTTGTTGTTGTTGTTCAGTAGAGAGTGCGACAGTGTTACATTTCTCAGCTCAGTCACTGTACTTTTTATATAAGTAATTGATTTTTGCAATTGCAAGTAGTACAATATGATTACTCGCTAACATATCGCCACTTGAAAATCATAAATAATGCTTAGGCGAGATGGAGCAGTGGTAAATTTTCTCTACTCTCGACTTGCAGTGTGTCTGATTCGAATTCAAAGATTGAAGAGTCAAAGAGTCAAGAACTTATACACTTTTGCAATCTAAATGAACCACAGATGGTTGGTGAGTAAACGTCAATATTACGTGTGTATTATCTACGATATTATCTACTTCGATTTCATTATGTTCCCACCACAAACACCCTGTTTATAGTGGTGGTTTCATTACTAATATTATTATCATCATCACTATTTTAAATTTTATGTAAGTACAAAATTACAGAAAGGAGCCAAATTGTTGCAATATGTGAAGAAAAGACGCTCAAAATTCTATTCTGTATAACTATTACTGTTGTTGTTGTTGTTTGCAATAAAGTGATTAATTAACATTATCATTATTTCACATGCTTCTGTGGAGCGGATTACATTGAAAGTTGTATGCGTATTCTCCCCCCCCACACACACACACACACAAGTTCCCCCCTTGTTTCGTTTGTATTAGTCAGTTAGTTAGTCAATTAGGTAGGCTTGCATATATCTGACCTGATATATGACGGTATTGGTGGTGGTGGTGGTCTGCAAATGAAACAAAACGAAATTTGTTTTTTTCATTCATTTGGAAATACAAAAATCTTTATTATGATGAATAGCATATACCCAATGCCCAATTTTTTTCAAACTGTTCAAAGTCAACTCGGTTTGCACATATATAACATTTTACCTATTACTATTAATTATGACAAGTATCCTATTTCACCTCTGTGTGTGATATTTCAGTAGCCGATTTTTTTCACTCACCCCAGCCCCCGCCAACCCCAGTTTGGTTCATTTTAATCTTTAGCTTATTACAATCTAAATTCTTCGTTACATTTCGTTCATTCATTCATTCATGACAAGCTCATTATATGTTATCATCTATAGTAGTAGTAGTAGTAGTAGTATGTAGCCGAAATTGTATTCTAATATCTCTTTTTGTTTTGTTTCTCATTTTCAGTGTAAGAAGAGGCTTGTCATCATTATCAGCCTATGTGAATCGTCATGTGAATCATCAGCATCAAATATTCTTACACGAAAGTCAAGACAACTAACTGTATTCTACCGACAGTGCACTCACTATTAAACATGTCTGTCTGTCTGTCTGATATGTTCTATTTCTCATAAATTGTTTTTGCATTGTTTTACATTTTCGACCTCATTATTTTAACTACTGAACTGTTGTCATCAAATTTCGTAACACTGCACTGACGAGATACATATTTAATTCCTCACTCGCTAGTAGAATGCATTATACTACACTACACTACACTACACTACATTAACCCCCTTCCCCCCATCCAACCCTCTATTTGGTTTATAAATTTATTTCACTGTCACCTTTCATATTTGACCTCGCTTGTCTCAACTGAACTGAACTGAACTGAACTGTAATCATACTTATTAGGGAGAAGGCTAGACAAGATCATGATGATGATGATGATGATGATTATGATAATAATTGAGTCGCCACCACCCTCTCCGTCTGTGACAGTTATTTGTCATCCCTCCCTCCCTATCAGGGTGTGTAGGGGTGGGTTCATTTTTACTTGCATAATACTGC
This sequence comes from Trichobilharzia szidati, assembly GCA_944472155.2. Lineage (NCBI taxonomy): Eukaryota > Metazoa > Platyhelminthes > Trematoda > Strigeidida > Schistosomatidae > Trichobilharzia > Trichobilharzia szidati. The sequence continues at coordinate 188,227,042 of OX235271.1, read as the reverse complement.
AATTAGTAGTAGTCTTATTTACCACTGACTATCACATCACACCTGTGATAAAAACTACTAATCTTATTCGGTCAAATGGACCAATCATACACACCATCATATGTGTAATTCTCCTCTGACTAGTCGACAAGCCTGTAACCATCACCCTACCTATTTTTTGTTGTTATCATTCTCCTGTGTAAACCGTACACGTTCGCTGATCGATTAATTGGTAGGTAGGTACGTAGGTCTGTCTGTCTATTTTAATTTACTAACATCAACCCCAATGACGGAATTATTGCTTTTATCCTCACACTTGGCTTACAATGCGATTTCTCAGTATTCACTGCACTTACTCACTCACTACTCACTCACTAGTTAAGCCTATTGCAGTGCTTGTTTATTTTTATTTCACCACTAAAGACATTATTTCTGTTGCAAATCCTATTTTTAAGCTTGCTTGGTTGGTTGGTTGGTTGGTTGGTGGGTATTGTCGGATTAATTATATAGCAGTTAGTAGGCGCGCGTTTTCCAATATTACTTACTACTACCTGACTTGCCTTCTTCAGCCTACGATTCATACATTCATGTCCTAATAACCAGCCAGAAGTATTGGGAAGAACCTTGAAAGAGCATATCTGGTATTTAGCGGTATTCATCGGGGTATCTATCATCTTTGCAAATGTGCAAAAGGTAATGACTTTTCTGAGAGACATCTAAGAGACAGACACTTGTTGACGAAATGACAGACATTTTTAAGTATACAGCTGGCAATGATTAGCTAGCTTTACGTTTTATTATGTAGATGCATAATGCAGAAGATTTTTAGCTCAGGTAGATGATCTGAATATACTCGTGTACTCGTGCACTTACTTCGATCTCGATGGTGTGTATATTTATGAAGCTCTCATTGGGCTGTTTGGGCTGTTGCACACCATCTTCACCACCCTGATTACTTCAATTTGTCCTGAGCTTTTGAAATTCTCCACTAGTTTTTTGTGACATCTCTCCTCCTCCTTCTCTCCTGCCGCCACCTCATACATATCCAGCCACAACGATGAATTGAATTGAAAAGGCATGTTCAAGATGTCCAACTAGGAAATAATTATACTGTGTCACTGTGTCATAGTAAATAATAAAATGTATAATTTCTCATTGTTTCGAAGTGAATATTTTTATTTCTGGTTTTACTATTTTTGATTCTGATGAAATTGGTATGATTAAAACATCCCATGTTTCCACAACTCACTCTCACTTGAATCACTATTGCTTCTGAAAACCATATAAGGTACATTTCGAATAGATCAATCACGTCAACCGTTGACTTCTATCTGAATTAACGAGGTTGACTATAACATGGAATGAATAGTACCGACTACTGGTGACTGCATCTGACAATTTCTCCACAAACACTTGAACTTCTTATTTGTTAATAGTAGTAGTAGTATAATGATTTCGAAAAATGTTTCTTCCAGTATCGTTTCCTTTTAACATTTTGTTCAGTTTGAGACAAACGACAATATCTCCGTCATCAGCAGATTTCAGTTAACGAATGATCTCAAAGACTTCTGGTGTTTTACTGCGTGCATAGTCACCTCCTGACGGGTTAGTGTACATCAGGTCATCTGAAATTATTGAGTAGTGTTACAGTAGTCATTATCTTGAATTTGCATTGCATTAACGTTTCCTCATTACCTATGCCTTACTTATTTATTTACTAATTAATGTCCCGTTTTTTTTTCTTTCGTTTCGACGAGTGAATACCTTAGGATGTTGGATATGTTGTTGCCTACCAGCTGAATTCTATTCCTAAGTTTTCTTTACAGTCAGTGAAACATTCCTGGCCTAGTCTGTCAGTGTACTGTTACTGCACAAAATACTGTAAATACTGTAATCTTATTATGGGATTAGCAAGTATTTGTCATTCACTAATGGCCTCACGGTTGCTAATAAATTTCTTTCAATGGTTGCAGACAGAACATTGAGAATTTCAATTAGACTGTCTCATAAGACAAAATGATCTTCAGGGCGTGGATTTGTGTCTCTATTTCTTCTGATATGAATGAATATAGTGTGATGGGCAAATTGTTTGGAAAATCCCTGCTGGACGACCTATTACCAATATTTATGCTTATTTAGACGTTCCAACCAACGCTGCATTTATTACACGTGTTTTCTCTAGACCGTGTACCATTAGTTTGACATTTCCAAATCGCATGTTGATTTTGAGCTTTTTATTATTCGCCTTTGTCCCTCCCTGTTCAGTAGCCGATTCTAATACTTCCCTCCGTGTTTGGTCTCTTTTTGAATGCTTCTTTTTGTGGTTGTGGTACCCACATTGACAATGTGCTGTTCAACAACATAAGTTTGTTTGAGTGAATGAAGATCATTCGGACTAGACTAGACTAGACTAGACTGTCTGCGGGAAGTGTCGGTGTGATTCTTGTGGACATATATTTCGATCCCACCTCACGGGGAATATTCTCCTCTATCTTAAGGTACGTACGTTTTACAGTTGAACTTCGGTTAACTAATTTTCTCTTACAGTACTTGTATTGTGTTTCGATAAAACATAAAATGTGTTTATGGCTGCCTCATAGTAGGTAGGTAGGTAGGTAAATTTGAATTTGATTTTAATATTGTTCAATAGAACTGCTAAAACATATCAGAATAATCGTCTTCTCCCTGAGTTTGGAACACTTTGTGATAGTGCGTATCTCAACGAAGTTCAGTCTGATAAAGCCAATACTGCAAAATGTGTGAATTGTCGGTTATTTCTATGCATTGAAGAGAGGAGCACAACAGCTACAATCATATTCATGATTAATAATTCAAATAACCCAACGAATGGGAAAATATAAGCTAAAATATTCCCATAGTTTTCGATACATCACACATAAATTGACTAGCATTGCACTATCCTTGCTCGACCATCATACAATCTATTGATTGATGTATCCAGAGGAGTATAGAACTCGGTTCTGTTCAGCATTAGATTCATGTTAACCTGTTTGTTATTCATGAGTATTTGCAAGATTGATCCCCTTTTTATAAGAATTATCATTGAGAAATACACTGAAAAGCATTGCAAAGATAATATTATACTTCATGGTCGGAGCTTAGCTTATGTGTTGTAAGAATGTCTCCCAGTCCCTCCCTACACAGCTGATGTTAATTCCTTTCCTTTCCTACCTGTTCATTCTCAATCTTTCCTTTGTTCAACATTATACTACTTGCCATTAGTAAGTAGTATGATATTTATATGGTAATTTATAACAATGACATTGGCTTACAACTGCAGTTAAATTACTTGTTCTATTATCATTCGATTAATGTATACTTCCTATTTTTCTTCTCCTTAAACATTATTTGCTCACCTTACCCTATAGTGTATGCTTTACTATTGAAAGTTGTTTGTTCATATTTGTTTATTCTTTGCTTGGCATTCGCGGGCCGTTTGAACCGACACGTGGATCGACCTTGACACAGCATTGCTGTTTTACTACTTATTGACTGCACAGTGGTTGTGCATTTGACGGCATTTAGCCACAGACACCTCACATTTTGAGGTTTGTACATTGTATATCTATTTTTATGTAATAAAGTACCGTATTGCAGAATATTCTGTATTTCGGAATTTACGCGTCCGTCACTCTACGTGTGGTTAAATCTATAGTTTGGATTATCGTTTCGGATTTCTTTCGGGAGAAATTCACAGCTGATGATGTATAGAGAAGTCTTAGAATGCACGATAGATGCACTCACTCATCCAGATGACTGTGGGTTAAGGTTCTTTGAGATCTACTGATATTTCTAATCTAAAAGCCATAACTCGACCACACAAAACAGATTGATTTACAGAAACAGTCCCTCAGGAGAATAAGTGCAATACTGTGTCTATTTCTGCCCATTCTAGGTTCAGAAAGGCAGGCAGGAGTGATTCGGAATCACCTTTCATATCATTGATTCCTGTATGTGATTAGTTCTTGAAGATCAGTGGTCGGAAGAACTTGGTTGGTCTTAGCTATGATACTTTCACTTTGTTCGACCTCAGTGAATGCTTTCAGCAAAACTGGCACTGCTTAATCTGAAGCGGGCTGTTCATTTTCTAGGCATTTTCAGAAGTAGTTCACAACCTACAGGGTTTGCTTTTCGGCCTTATTTCAGCCCAGATGCAGCCCAGCGCTGACTCGCATTACCTTAGAACAACCAAACTTAGTTCAGCGAATAGTGTTATAGTATTAAGCCCTCAATTAGCACTGACTAGCATCGTTTCATCATTGCCTATGCGTATTCTGGAATTCGAATTCAGGAACAACATTAGTTCAGAAATGCCGAATTCTTCTTCGGAAGGTGTTAACAAATTTAATCAAGGCATTATAGAATGACTGCTGCTAAATATCAGGAACTCTATCCTGTCCTGTCCCGACAAAATTAATTGAGTTTGTAGAAAGAGAAAAGAGTTTGTATTGTTCAGAGAATATTATATTTTAATATTACAGAAAAGAGTCGCTGCAAATCCGTTAAGTAACGAAGATCCATTGGCGGAAATATCCTGAAATAAGAAAAAAAAGATATAAGATGAAGAAAATCTCCACACATACAATAACCAGAAATTAACCTGAGTGAGAAAGGTTTAATAAAAAATGTTGTCAGCAATTACTATCGGGTACAAAACCAGCAATAGTTGTTTCACTTCTCTCTCTTGAATACAAGCATCAGAGATTATATCTTTAATATATATCTCTTATATATCTGTATTTCGCCAATGATATACATAATTCATATCCGGTTCCGTCCGGTGTGGTAAAAAACAAGCGTTGGCAAGGTGTTGTGGTTGATATCCACCAAGGCGGCGGCGTTATGCATTCAATAATCATTCAGCTGCAAATCCTACTCCGTCATAATTGGTTTCGAACCCAGGTCGCACGGATTCATATCACACTACCTATTTTATTATTATTATTATTATTATTATTATTATTATTATTATGATTCCCATAGTTGGTTTGTAAGGATTAAATAGTGTTTTTACGAGTTTCACCACGCACGCACGCACGGATTGATATCAATCAGTTTTCACCGAAGATGGATTGAAAGCCAACCAGCATTGCGGGAAGTACTGGACGGACGGACGGACGGACGGACAGCCAGCTTTTTCATCAGCCTAGTTTGGGAATCATTGGCAGTAGTAGTAGTAGTACGCAGTACCCACCTCAATGGGTGGGTAGGTTCGAACCCAGCCAGGCCAACTAGCTGGCTCGTATACCATTCAGCCACTACTCACTGGGATCCGCCGACCCGATTCATCAACGCATGACCAATGCATGAATTCTAACCAATTCTACCAATTCGTGATGCATTTCCCTGTGACTGGCTGGCACCAACCAATCGTCGGTGGTCATCGGTTGTCATCCATCGATGGGAAATCAATCAATCCATGGCCAAACACAATTGAATGGTTGGACCTCACCGTGTGCGTACAACTGACTGACTGACTGACACATTTGCAGATGGATTAATTTCTGGGTAAGTAGTATTATTATTATTATTTCAGCTGCAAATCCTACTTACATCTTATAATCTCATAGAAGGCATAGGGCAGGCACAATGATGAACTTTTTAAATATTTCTATGAACGTAATATACAGGCAGCTATTTATCTATCTGTCTATTTCTGATCGATCCAGTCAGTCAGTCAGTCATTTTGAAAATAAATAAATACAGGTATAATATTGATTTTTAGTCATTAGTCATCTGATGAGAATAGAAATCATGGCTTATATAATAATAATAATTATTATTATTATTATTATTATTATTATTCCTTAATTCCTTGCTTGGATTGTGAATTTTAAATTTTAGCAAATTTTAGATAAATGACTTTTAATTTGAAGCAATTAAATTGAAGAAATTATTATTTTGTACTAGTTGGAGGTAGGTAGGTAGGTAGGATTTCACATCATAATCTGACATGAATTATTTATATATCAGTTAGAGAGAGAGAGAGAGAGAAAGAAAGAAGTATTGTAAAACTAGCTGGGGGTGGTGGTGGTGGTGGTGCTGCTGCTGTGGGTATTGGACAGCCATTTGTTTCGTCAGCCTAGTTTGGGACACTTCAGCAGTACGCTTGCTTGCCTTGCAACCAGAAGGTGCTGCTGGGTTCGAGCCCTGGCAGCTTACACACAATGATAAGTTCTTGTTTGTTGTTCTTGTTTGTCGAATTACAAAACAGACAGAGCAAAAGAAGCAGTTCTAAAACACACACACACACACACAGTTGGTGTGTGATGATCTCGCTCGGGCAGTAGTTTTGCTCAAAATATACTATCAAAAATGAACAGACAAACAATACAAACAGAACTTATCATTGTGTGTAAACTATTAAAATATATTATTATTATTATTATTATTAATCGGTTATCCATCATCTATTCCACAATGTAATGCTCAACAACAACAACAACAACACATTAACTACTCTGGGATAATTACTACTACTACTACTACAAATACAGAAATAAAAAATAATACTTCATTGAAATGAAGCTAGCCTACTTACTACCTAACCTAACCTTAAATCTCACATAGGCATTTTATAGCTAGGTATAGACAGATAGGTATAGGAAGGGGTGGCGGTGTCAACTAACAATTAATTATACAGCTCATAAACAAAAGTTGTAGTAAAATGCTGCATGCTAGCTAATAAGTAATCCACACAGAAGAGAACAGAACATAACAGAACAGGGAAACTCACAGAATCCTTCTTTGAATAAGAGAAGACGGGAGTAAGACAAGACTGGCTGCCTGCCTGCCTACTATCTCCAATGATTGTTTTCCTGGTTGCAGTAGACTGGAAAATGCGACAGACAACACAGCGGCATGACGGGGCGAGGTAGGCCGGGTCGGGTCGGGGAACGAGGAGACAGGCATCAAATGGACCCGAAATGGACCAAAAACAATTGGACGATCTGTATTTCGCCAATGATATATATAATTCCTCTCCGGTTCCGTCCGGTCCGGTGTGCTAATAACCAAGCGTTGGCAAGGTGTTGTTGTTGTGGTTGTTGTTAGTGTCTTCATTTGTATAATATATGTAATTTTATAACAGCGTCTCCTTTTAAATGAAGAAATGGGGGAAATACAACAAAGGCGGTAATATATCATCCATCCCGTTGTTTTTCATGTTTTCAGTAAATTTTGGACTAGTTGTATCATCCCATCCACCAAGGCGGCGGCGTTATGCATTCATTATTCATGCAGTTTACCAGAAAAGCATCTCCTGCCTGTCTCACAACTTGCTGCTGCTGCTGCTGCACCTCTTCTTCTTCTTCTTCTACATCAATATCTCCCACATTATCTGAATTGATTTCCTCCTCTGCCTCATGACGGTGATGATGATGATGATAACGATGATGCTATGAAGAAAAAAGGACAATTAGTCTACACCAAATATATCACTCGCTCGCTCGCTCACCAGCATTCGGTAATAATGGTCTTTGAATGTAAGCATCACAGCTTATATACCTCTCTCTCCGTAGCCAGACATCATCACACCCCCACCCCACCTCAACACACACACACATTTCCCCCCCTTTATTTCACATTTGTATTAGTTAGTTAGTCAATTAGGTTTGCATATATATGTATTAACTGATATGTGTGACGGTAGTGGTGGTGGTCTGCAAATGAAACATCTATTAACACTAATTTACCTATTATTATTATTATTATTATTATTATTATTATTATTAATAATTATGTCAAGTATCCTATTTCACCTATGTATGTGTGACATTTCAATTTTCACACCTCACACACACACCCACAGTTCGGTTCGTATTATTTATTTGTTTTTTACATAGGTGTTTTAACCTGCAGTACTAGTACTAGTACTAGTAGTACTATGTACCCGAAATTTTGATCTAATATCTCCTCTTATTTTTGGTGGGTTTTTTTTTGGTTTTCAGTAATAAGCGGCTTGTCAGCATCAGCATCAGGCTAAGTGAAACGTTATCACATCATGATGAAATATTGCAAAACATACATAAATTGTCACAGACAAGTATAATCTAATCTACAGATAGTACTAGTAGTAATGCATACATACATTGATAATGGTGAGTGCCTGATACATTATTTTTGTCTGAAATGTACACTATTTCTCCTCATAAATTCTTTTCGGTTTGACATTTTCGACCTCTGATCTGATGATTTTCTCAAGACTATTATTATATAACTGAAATTTTGTCATGACATTTCGTAACATTTGACACTGACGAGATACATATATGTGTATATTTTATACCTACCTGACTCACTAGTAGAATGCATCACACAGTGCACTACATTACACTACACTACATTAACCCCGTCACTCCACACCACCACACCCTCTCTCTCTATATATGGTTTGTAAATTTTTTTTAGCTTTTCATAATTAATAATTAATAATAATAATAATAATAATAGTAATAGTAGACTACTTATCACCCACCACCCTCTCCGTCTGTGTCATCCCTCCCTCCCTCCCTCCCTTTACCTAGTACTGTGATAAAAACTACTAATCTTATTCGTTCGAATAGACCAATCATACACCATCATTTATGTGTAATGTAATTCTCTGACCTGTCGACAAGCCTATAGCCATCACACTACCTATTTTATTATTATTATTATTATTATTATTATTATTATGATTCCCATAGTTGGTTTGTAAGGATTAAATAGTGTTTTTACGAGTTTCACCACGCACGCACGCACGGATTGATATCAATCAGTCTTCTCCGAAGATGGATTGAAAGCCACCCAGCATTGCGGGAAGTACTGGACGGACGGACGGACGGACAGCCAGCTTTTTCATCAGCCTAGTTTGGAAATCATTGGCAGTAGTAGTAGTAGTACGCAGTACCCACCTCAATGGGTGGGTAGGTTCGAACCCAGCCAGGCCAACTAGCTGGCTCGTATACCATTCAGCCACTACTCACTGGGATCCGCCGACCCGATTCATCAACGCATGACCAATGCATGAATTCTAACCAATTCTACCAATTCGTGATGCATTTCCCTGTGACTGGCTGGCACCAACCAATCGTCGGTGGTCATCGGTTGTCATCCATCGATGGGAAATCAATCAATCCATGGCCAAACACAATTGAATGGTTGGACCTCACCGTGTGCGTACAACTGACTGACTGACTGACACATTTGCAGATGGATTAATTTCTGGGTAAGTATTATTATTATTATTATTATTTCAGCTGCAAATCCTACTTACATCTTATAATCTCATAGAAGGCATAGGGGGCACAATGATGAACTTTTTAAATATTTCTATGAACGTAATATACAGGCAGCTATTTATCTATCTGTCTATTTCTGATCGATCCAGTCAGTCTCAGTCATTTTGAAAATAAATAAATACAGGTATAATATTGATTTTTAGTCATTAGTCATCTGATGAGAATAGAAATCATGGCTTATATAATAATTATTATTATTATTATTATTCCTTAATTCCTTGCTTGGATTGTGAATTTTAAATTTTAGCAAATTTTAGATAATAAATGACTTTTAATTTGAAGCAATTAAATTGAAGAAATTATTATTTTGTATTAGTTGGAGGTAGGTAGGTAGGTAGGATTTCACATCATAATCTGACATGAATTATTTATATATCAGTTAGAGAGAGAGAGAGAGAGAAAGAAAGAAGCATTGTAAAACTAGCTGGGGGTGGTGGTGGTGGTGGTGCTGCTGCTGTGGGTATTGGACAGCCATTTGTTTCGTCAGCCTAGTTTGGGACACTTCAGCAGTACGCTTGCTTGCCTTGTAACCAGAAGGTGCTGCTGGGTTCGAGCCCTGGCGGCTTACACACAATGATAAGTTCTTGTTTGTTGTTCTTGTTTGTCGAATTACAAAACAGAGCAACTGAAGCAGTTCTAAAACACACACACACACACACACACACACAGTTGGTGTGTGATGATCTCGCTCGGGCAGTAGTTTTGCTCAAAATATACTATCAAAAATGAACAGACAAACAATACAAACAGAACTTATCATTGTGTGTAAACTATTAAAATATATTATTATTATTATTATTAATCGGTTATCCATCATCTATTCCACAATGTAATGCTCAACAACAACAACAACAACACATTAACTACTCTGGGATAATTACTACTACTACTACAAATACAGAAATAAAAAATAATACTTCATTGAAATGAAGCTAGCCTACTTACTACCTAACCTAACCTTAAATCTCACATAGGCATTTTATAGCTAGGTATAGACAGATAGGTATAGGAAGGGGTGGCGGTGTCAACTAACAATTAATTATACAGCTCATAAACAAAAGTTGTAGTAAAATGCTGCATGCTAGCTAATAAGTAATCCACACAGAAGAGAACAGAACATAACAGAACAGGGAAACTCACAGAATCCTTCTTTGAATAAGAGAAGACGGGAGTAAGACAAGACTGGCTGCCTGCCTGCCTACTATCTCCAATGATTGTTTTCCTGGTTGCAGTAGACTGGAAAATGCGACAGACAACACAGCGGCATGACGGGGCGAGGTAGGCCGGGTCGGGTCGGGGAACGAGGAGACAGGCATCAAATGGACCCGAAATGGACCAAAAACAATTGGACGATCTGTATTTCGCCAATGATATATATAATTCCTCTCCGGTTCCGTCCGGTCCGGTGTGCTAATAACCAAGCGTTGGCAAGGTGTTGTTGTTGTGGTTGTTGTTAGTGTCTTCATTTGTATAATATATGTAATTTTATAACAGCGTCTCCTTTTAAATGAAGAAATGGGGGAAATACAACAAAGGCGGTAATATATCATCCATCCCGTTGTTTTTCATGTTTTCAGTAAATTTTGGACTAGTTGTATCATCCCATCGACCAAGGCGGCGGCGGCGTTATGCATTCATTATTCATGCAGTTTACCAGAAAAGCATCTCCTGCCTGTCTCACAACTTGCTGCTGCTGCTGCTGCACCTCTTCTTCTTCTTCTTCTACATCAATATCTCCCACATTATCTGAATTGATTTCCTCCTCTGCCTCATGACGGTGATGATGATGATGATAACGATGATGCTATGAAGAAAAAAGGACAATTAGTCTACACCAAATATATCACTCGCTCGCTCGCTCACCAGCATTCGGTAATAATGGTCTTTGAATGTAAACATCACAGCTTATATACCTCTCTCTCCGTAGCCAGACATCATCACACCCCCACCCCACCTCAACACACACACACATTTCCCCCCCCCTTTATTTCACATTTGTATTAGTTAGTTAGTCAATTAGGTTTGCATATATATGTATTAACTGATATGTGTGACGGTAGTGGTGGTGGTCTGCAAATGAAACATCTATTAACACTAATTTACCTATTATTATTATTATTATTATTATTATTATTAATAATTATGTCAAGTATCCTATTTCACCTATGTATGTGTGACATTTCAATTTTCACCCCACCCCCCCCCACACACCCACAGTTCGGTTCGTATTATTTATTTTTTACATAGGTGTTTTAACCTGCAGTACTAGTACTAGTACTAGTAGTACTATGTACCCGAAATTTTGATCTAATATCTCCTCTTATTTTTGGTGGGTTTTTTTTTGGTTTTCAGTAATAAGCGGCTTGTCAGCATCAGCATCAGGCTAAGTGAAACGTTATCACATCATGATGAAATATTGCAAAACATACATAAATTGTCACAGACAAGTATAATCTAATCTACAGATAGTACTAGTAGTAATGCATACATACATTGATAATGGTGAGTGCCTGATACATTATTTTTGTCTGAAATGTACACTATTTCTCCTCATAAATTCTTTTCGGTTTGACATTTTCGACCTCTGATCTGATGATTTTCTCAAGACTATTATTATTATATAACTGAAATTTTGTCATGACATTTCGTAACATTTGACACTGACGAGATACATATATGTGTATATTTTATACCTACCTGACTCACTAGTAGAATGCATCACACAGTGCACTACATTACACTACACTACATTAACCCCGTCACTCCACACCACCACACCCTCTCTCTCTATATATGGTTTGTAAATTTATTTTAGCTTTTCATAATTAATAATAATAATAATAATAATAATAATAATAATAATAATATAATATAGACTACTTATCACCCACCACCCTCTCCGTCTGTGTCATCCCTCCCTCCCTCCCTCCCTTTACCTAGTACTGTGATAAAAACTACTAATCTTATTCGTTCGAATAGACCAATCATACACCATCATTTATGTGTAATGTAATTCTCTGACCTGTCGACAAGCCTATAGCCATCACACTACCTATTTTATTATTATTATTATTATTATTATTATTATGATTCCCATAGTTGGTTTGTAAGGATTAAATAGTGTTTTTACGAGTTTCACCACGCACGCACGCACGGATTGATATCAATCAGTTTTCACCGAAGATGGATTGAAAGCCAACCAGCATTGCGGGAAGTACTGGACGGACGGACGGACGGACAGCCAGCTTTTTCATCAGCCTAGTTTGGAAATCATTGGCAGTAGTAGTAGTAGTACGCAGTACCCACCTCAATGGGTGGGTAGGTTCGAACCCAGCCAGGCCAACTAGCTGGCTCGTATACCATTCAGCCACTACTCACTGGGATCCGCCGACCCGATTCATCAACGCATGACCAATGCATGAATTCTAACCAATTCTACCAATTCGTGATGCATTTCCCTGTGACTGGCTGGCACCAACCAATCGTCGGTGGTCATCGGTTGTCATCCATCGATGGGAAATCAATCAATCCATGGCCAAACACAATTGAATGGTTGGACCTCACCGTGTGCGTACAACTGACTGACTGACTGACACATTTGCAGATGGATTAATTTCTGGGTAAGTAGTATTATTATTATTATTTCAGCTGCAAATCCTACTTACATCTTATAATCTCATAGAAGGCATAGGGCAGGCACAATGATGAACTTTTTAAATATTTCTATGAACGTAATATACAGGCAGCTATTTATCTATCTGTCTATTTCTGATCGATCCAGTCAGTCAGTCAGTCATTTTGAAAATAAATAAATACAGGTATAATATTGATTTTTAGTCATTAGTCATCTGATGAGAATAGAAATCATGGCTTATATAATAATAATAATTATTATTATTATTATTATTCCTTAATTCCTTGCTTGGATTGTGAATTTTAAATTTTAGCAAATTTTAGATAAATGACTTTTAATTTGAAGCAATTAAATTGAAGAAATTATTATTTTGTATTAGTTGGAGGTAGGTAGGTAGGTAGGATTTCACATCATAATCTGACATGAATTATTTATATATCAGTTAGAGAGAGAGAGAGAGAAAGAAAGAAGCATTGTAAAACTAGCTGGGGGTGGTGGTGGTGGTGGTGCTGCTGCTGTGGGTATTGGACAGCCATTTGTTTCGTCAGCCTAGTTTGGGACACTTCAGCAGTACGCTTGCTTGCCTTGTAACCAGAAGGTGCTGCTGGGTTCGAGCCCTGGCAGCTTACACACAATGATAAGTTCTTGTTTGTTGTTCTTGTTTGTCGAATTACAAAACAGACAGAGCAACTGAAGCAGTTCTAAAACACACACACACACACACACACAAGTTGGTGTGTGATGATCTCGCTCGGGCAGTAGTTTTGCTCAAAATATACTATCAAAAATGAACAGACAAACAATACAAACAGAACTTATCATTGTGTGTAAACTATTAAAATATATTATTATTATTATTATTATTATTATTATTATTATTATTATTAATCGGTTATCCATCATCTATTCCACAATGTAATGCTCAACAACAACAACAACAACACATTAACTACTCTGGGATAATTACTACTACTACTACTACAAATACAGAAATAAAAAATAATACTTCATTGAAATGAAGCTAGCCTACTTACTACCTAACCTAACCTTAAATCTCACATAGGCATTTTATAGCTAGGTATAGACAGATAGGTATAGGAAGGGGTGGCGGTGTCAACTAACAATTAATTATACAGCTCATAAACAAAAGTTGTAGTAAAATGCTGCATGCTAGCTAATAAGTAATCCACACAGAAGAGAACAGAACATAACAGAACAGGGAAACTCACAGAATCCTTCTTTGAATAAGAGAAGACGGGAGTAAGACAAGACTGGCTGCCTGCCTGCCTACTATCTCCAATGATTGTTTTCCTGGTTGCAGTAGACTGGAAAATGCGACAGACAACACAGCGGCATGACGGGGCGAGGTAGGCCGGGTCGGGTCGGGGAACGAGGAGACAGGCATCAAATGGACCCGAAATGGACCAAAAACAATTGGACGATCTGTATTTCGCCAATGATATATATAATTCCTCTCCGGTTCCGTCCGGTCCGGTGTGCTAATAACCAAGCGTTGGCAAGGTGTTGTTGTTGTGGTTGTTGTTAGTGTCTTCATTTGTATAATATATGTAATTTTATAACAGCGTCTCCTTTTAAATGAAGAAATGGGGGAAATACAACAAAGGCGGTAATATATCATCCATCCCGTTGTTTTTCATGTTTTCAGTAAATTTTGGACTAGTTGTATCATCCCATCCACCAAGGCGGCGGCGGCGTTATGCATTCATTATTCATGCAGTTTACCAGAAAAGCATCTCCTGCCTGTCTCACAACTTGCTGCTGCTGCTGCTGCACCTCTTCTTCTTCTTCTTCTACATCAATATCTCCCACATTATCTGAATTGATTTCCTCCTCTGCCTCATGACGGTGATGATGATGATGATAACGATGATGCTATGAAGAAAAAAGGACAATTAGTCTACACCAAATATATCACTCGCTCGCTCGCTCACCAGCATTCGGTAATAATGGTCTTTGAATGTAAACATCACAGCTTATATACCTCTCTCTCCGTAGCCAGACATCATCACACCCCCACCCCACCTCAACACACACACACATTTCCCCCCCTTTATTTCACATTTGTATTAGTTAGTTAGTCAATTAGGTTTGCATATATATGTATTAACTGATATGTGTGACGGTAGTGGTGGTGGTCTGCAAATGAAACATCTATTAACACTAATTTACCTATTATTATTATTATTATTATTATTATTATTATTATTATTAATAATTATGTCAAGTATCCTATTTCACCTATGTATGTGTGACATTTCAATTTTCACCCCACCCCACACACACACCCACAGTTCGGTTCGTATTATTTATTTTTTTTTACATAGGTGTTTTAACCTGCAGTACTAGTACTAGTACTAGTAGTACTATGTACCCGAAATTTTGATCTAATATCTCCTCTTATTTTTGGTGGGTTTTTTTTTGGTTTTCAGTAATAAGCGGCTTGTCAGCATCAGCATCAGGCTAAGTGAAACGTTATCACATCATGATGAAATATTGCAAAACATACATAAATTGTCACAGACAAGTATAATCTAATCTACAGATAGTACTAGTAGTAATGCATACATACATTGATAATGGTGAGTGCCTGATACATTATTTTTGTCTGAAATGTACACTATTTCTCCTCATAAATTCTTTTCGGTTTGACATTTTCGACCTCTGATCTGATGATTTTCTCAAGACTTATTATTATATAACTGAAATTTTGTCATGACATTTCGTAACATTTGACACTGACGAGATACATATATGTGTATATTTTATACCTACCTGACTCACTAGTAGAATGCATCACACAGTGCACTACATTACACTACACTACATTAACCCCGTCACTCCACACCACCACACCCTCTCTCTCTATATATGGTTTGTAAATTTATTTTAGCTTTTCATAATTAATAATTAATAATAATAATAATAATAATAATAGTAATAGTAGACTACTTATCACCCACCACCCTCTCCGTCTGTGTCATCCCTCCCTCCCTCCCTCCCTTTACCTAGTACTGTGATAAAAACTACTAATCTTATTCGTTCGAATAGACCAATCATACACCATCATTTATGTGTAATGTAATTCTCTGACCTGTCGACAAGCCTATAGCCATCACACTACCTATTTTATTATTATTATTATTATTATTATTATTATTATTATTATGATTCCCATAGTTGGTTTGTAAGGATTAAATAGTGTTTTTACGAGTTTCACCACGCACGCACGCACGGATTGATATCAATCAGTCTTCTCCGAAGATGGATTGAAAGCCACCCAGCATTGCGGGAAGTACTGGACGGACGGACGGACGGACAGCCAGCTTTTTCATCAGCCTAGTTTGGAAATCATTGGCAGTAGTAGTAGTAGTACGCAGTACCCACCTCAATGGGTGGGTAGGTTCGAACCCAGCCAGGCCAACTAGCTGGCTCGTATACCATTCAGCCACTACTCACTGGGATCCGCCGACCCGATTCATCAACGCATGACCAATGCATGAATTCTAACCAATTCTACCAATTCGTGATGCATTTCCCTGTGACTGGCTGGCACCAACCAATCGTCGGTGGTCATCGGTTGTCATCCATCGATGGGAAATCAATCAATCCATGGCCAAACACAATTGAATGGTTGGACCTCACCGTGTGCGTACAACTGACTGACTGACTGACACATTTGCAGATGGATTAATTTCTGGGTAAGTAGTATTATTATTATTATTTCAGCTGCAAATCCTACTTACATCTTATAATCTCATAGAAGGCATAGGGCAGGCACAATGATGAACTTTTTAAATATTTCTATGAACGTAATATACAGGCAGCTATTTATCTATCTGTCTATTTCTGATCGATCCAGTCAGTCAGTCAGTCATTTTGAAAATAAATAAATACAGGTATAATATTGATTTTTAGTCATTAGTCATCTGATGAGAATAGAAATCATGGCTTATATAATAATATAAATTATTATTATTATTATTATTCCTTAATTCCTTGCTTGGATTGTGAATTTTAAATTTTAGCAAATTTTAGATAAATGACTTTTAATTTGAAGCAATTAAATTGAAGAAATTATTATTTTGTATTAGTTGGAGGTAGGTAGGTAGGTAGGATTTCACATCATAATCTGACATGAATTATTTATATATCAGTTAGAGAGAGAGAGAGAGAGAAAGAAAGAAGCATTGTAAAACTAGCTGGGGGTGGTGGTGGTGGTGGTGCTGCTGCTGTGGGTATTGGACAGCCATTTGTTTCGTCAGCCTAGTTTGGGACACTTCAGCAGTACGCTTGCTTGCCTTGTAACCAGAAGGTGCTGCTGGGTTCGAGCCCTGGCAGCTTACACACAATGATAAGTTCTTGTTTGTTGTTCTTGTTTGTCGAATTACAAAACAGACAGAGCAACTGAAGCAGTTCTAAAACACACACACACACACACACACAAGTTGGTGTGTGATGATCTCGCTCGGGCAGTAGTTTTGCTCAAAATATACTATCAAAAATGAACAGACAAACAATACAAACAGAACTTATCATTGTGTGTAAACTATTAAAATATATTATTATTATTATTATTATTATTATTATTATTATTATTATTAATCGGTTATCCATCATCTATTCCACAATGTAATGCTCAACAACAACAACAACAACACATTAACTACTCTGGGATAATTACTACTACTACTACTACAAATACAGAAATAAAAAATAATACTTCATTGAAATGAAGCTAGCCTACTTACTACCTAACCTAACCTTAAATCTCACATAGGCATTTTATAGCTAGGTATAGACAGATAGATAGTATAGGAAGGGGTGGCGGTGTCAACTAACAATTAATTATACAGCTCATAAACAAAAGTTGTAGTAAAATGCTGCATGCTAGCTAATAAGTAATCCACACAGAAGAGAACAGAACATAACAGAACAGGGAAACTCACAGAATCCTTCTTTGAATAAGAGAAGACGGGAGTAAGACAAGACTGGCTGCCTGCCTGCCTACTATCTCCAATGATTGTTTTCCTGGTTGCAGTAGACTGGAAAATGCGACAGACAACACAGCGGCATGACGGGGCGAGGTAGGCCGGGTCGGGTCGGGGAACGAGGAGACAGGCATCAAATGGACCCGAAATGGACCAAAAACAATTGGACGATCTGTATTTCGCCAATGATATATATAATTCCTCTCCGGTTCCGTCCGGTCCGGTGTGCTAATAACCAAGCGTTGGCAAGGTGTTGTTGTTGTGGTTGTTGTTAGTGTCTTCATTTGTATAATATATGTAATTTTATAACAGCGTCTCCTTTTAAATGAAGAAATGGGGGAAATACAACAAAGGCGGTAATATATCATCCATCCCGTTGTTTTTCATGTTTTCAGTAAATTTTGGACTAGTTGTATCATCCCATCGACCAAGGCGGCGGCGGCGTTATGCATTCATTATTCATGCAGTTTACCAGAAAAGCATCTCCTGCCTGTCTCACAACTTGCTGCTGCTGCTGCTGCACCTCTTCTTCTTCTTCTTCTACATCAATATCTCCCACATTATCTGAATTGATTTCCTCCTCTGCCTCATGACGGTGATGATGATGATGATAACGATGATGCTATGAAGAAAAAAGGACAATTAGTCTACACCAAATATATCACTCGCTCGCTCGCTCACCAGCATTCGGTAATAATGGTCTTTGAATGTAAACATCACAGCTTATATACCTCTCTCTCCGTAGCCAGACATCATCACACCCCCACCCCACCTCAACACACACACACATTTCCCCCCCCCCCTTTATTTCACATTTGTATTAGTTAGTTAGTCAATTAGGTTTGCATATATATGTATTAACTGATATGTGTGACGGTAGTGGTGGTGGTCTGCAAATGAAACATCTATTAACACTAATTTACCTATTATTATTATTATTATTATTATTATTATTATTAATAGTTATGTCAAGTATCCTATTTCACCTATGTATGTGTGACATTTCAATTTTCACACCTCACACACACACCCACAGTTCGGTTCGTATTATTTATTTGTTTTTTACATAGGTGTTTTAACCTGCAGTACTAGTACTAGTACTAGTAGTACTATGTACCCGAAATTTTGATCTAATATCTCCTCTTATTTTTGGTGGGTTTTTTTTTGGTTTTCAGTAATAAGCGGCTTGTCAGCATCAGCATCAGGCTAAGTGAAACGTTATCACATCATGATGAAATATTGCAAAACATACATAAATTGTCACAGACAAGTATAATCTAATCTACAGATAGTACTAGTAGTAATGCATACATACATTGATAATGGTGAGTGCCTGATACATTATTTTTGTCTGAAATGTACACTATTTCTCCTCATAAATTCTTTTCGGTTTGACATTTTCGACCTCTGATCTGATGATTTTCTCAAGACTTATTATTATATAACTGAAATTTTGTCATGACATTTCGTAACATTTGACACTGACGAGATACATATATGTGTATATTTTATACCTACCTGACTCACTAGTAGAATGCATCACACAGTGCACTACATTACACTACACTACATTAACCCCGTCACTCCACACCACCACACCCTCTCTCTCTATATATGGTTTGTAAATTTATTTTAGCTTTTCATAATTAATAATAATAATAATAATAATAATAATAATAATAATATAATAGTAGACTACTTATCACCCACCACCCTCTCCGTCTGTGTCATCCCTCCCTCCCTCCCTCCCTTTACCTAGTACTGTGATAAAAACTACTAATCTTATTCGTTCGAATAGACCAATCATACACCATCATTTATGTGTAATGTAATTCTCTGACCTGTCGACAAGCCTATAGCCATGACACTACCTATTTTATTATTATTATTATTATTATTATTATTATTATGATTCCCATAGTTGGTTTGTAAGGATTAAATAGTGTTTTTACGAGTTTCACCACGCACGCACGCACGGATTGATATCAATCAGTCTTCTCCGAAGATGGATTGAAAGCCACCCAGCATTGCGGGAAGTACTGGACGGACGGACGGACGGACAGCCAGCTTTTTCATCAGCCTAGTTTGGAAATCATTGGCAGTAGTAGTAGTAGTACGCAGTACCCACCTCAATGGGTGGGTAGGTTCGAACCCAGCCAGGCCAACTAGCTGGCTCGTATACCATTCAGCCACTACTCACTGGGATCCGCCGACCCGATTCATCAACGCATGACCAATGCATGAATTCTAACCAATTCTACCAATTCGTGATGCATTTCCCTGTGACTGGCTGGCACCAACCAATCGTCGGTGGTCATCGGTTGTCATCCATCGATGGGAAATCAATCAATCCATGGCCAAACACAATTGAATGGTTGGACCTCACCGTGTGCGTACAACTGACTGACTGACTGACACATTTGCAGATGGATTAATTTCTGGGTAAGTAGTATTATTATTATTATTTCAGCTGCAAATCCTACTTACATCTTATAATCTCATAGAAGGCATAGGGCAGGCACAATGATGAACTTTTTAAATATTTCTATGAACGTAATATACAGGCAGCTATTTATCTATCTGTCTATTTCTGATCGATCCAGTCAGTCAGTCAGTCATTTTGAAAATAAATAAATACAGGTATAATATTGATTTTTAGTCATTAGTCATCTGATGAGAATAGAAATCATGGCTTATATAATAATTATAATTATTATTATTATTATTATTATTATTCCTTAATTCCTTGGTTGGATTGTGAATTTTAAATTTTAGCAAATTTTAGATAAATGACTTTTAATTTGAAGCAATTAAATTGAAGAAATTATTATTTTGTATTAGTTGGAGGTAGGTAGGTAGGTAGGATTTCACATCATAATCTGACATGAATTATTTATATATCAGTTAGAGAGAGAGAGAGAGAGAAAGAAAGAAGCATTGTAAAACTAGCTGGGGGTGGTGGTGGTGGTGGTGCTGCTGCTGTGGGTATTGGACAGCCATTTGTTTCGTCAGCCTAGTTTGGGACACTTCAGCAGTACGCTTGCTTGCCTTGTAACCAGAAGGTGCTGCTGGGTTCGAGCCCTGGCAGCTTACACACAATGATAAGTTCTTGTTTGTTGTTCTTGTTTGTCGAATTACAAAACAGACAGAGCAAAAGAAGCAGTTCTAAAACACACACACACACACACACAAGTTGGTGTGTGATGATCTCGCTCGGGCAGTAGTTTTGCTCAAAATATACTATCAAAAATGAACAGACAAACAATACAAACAGAACTTATCATTGTGTGTAAACTATTAAAATATATTATTATTATTATTATTATTAATCGGTTATCCATCATCTATTCCACAATGTAATGCTCAACAACAACAACAACAACACATTAACTACTCTGGGATAATTACTACTACTACTACTACAAATACAGAAATAAAAAATAATACTTCATTGAAATGAAGCTAGCCTACTTACTACCTAACCTAACCTTAAATCTCACATAGGCATTTTATAGCTAGGTATAGACAGATAGGTATAGGAAGGGGTGGCGGTGTCAACTAACAATTAATTATACAGCTTATAAATAAATAATAGTTGTAGTAAAATGCTGCATGCTAGCTAATAAGTAATCCACACAGAAGAGAACAGAACATAACAGAACAGGGAAACTCACAGAATCCTTCTTTGAATAAGAGAAGACGGGAGTAAGACAAGACTGGCTGCCTGCCTGCCTACTATCTCCAATGATTGTTTTCCTGGTTGCAGTAGACTGGAAAATGCGACAGACAACACAGCGGCATGACGGGGCGAGGTAGGCCGGGTCGGGTCGGGGAACGAGGAGACAGGCATCAAATGGACCCGAAATGGACCAAAAACAATTGGACGATCTGTATTTCGCCAATGATATATATAATTCCTCTCCGGTTCCGTCCGGTCCGGTGTGCTAATAACCAAGCGTTGGCAAGGTGTTGTTGTTGTGGTTGTTGTTATTATTATTCACAAGACACACACACACATAAATGCACGCACGCATGAAATGAGAATGTTGTCTAGTTCACTTAACGTTTACTTACGCATTGAAATATGATACAGAACGTTAATAGAAAAACAGTACTCAGTGTGTATTTAGCAAAACTGCAATTGTATCTCTGACTAAGTTACACGTAGAAGTCTTAAGTTTGTTTCATCTGAAAACAATGAATTATGCAGAAATGACTATTTCATACATGAATATTTATGCTGACGAATTCACTCACACTCTGCAGATGCCTAAACCAATTGCAATGGAATGCGAATGAGTAACTAACTATAATGTACTCAATACAGCACAAACACTATAGTTGTTAGGAATAGTGGATCAGTCTCCCTCCCTGAAATACTTAAGAAGTTTGACAATTTTATTGTGGTCTTACTTTTGTTTATTTTATTCCTTCACGTTCCGAGTGGAACACGGGGCTTCAAGCTAGAGCTACAAAGCTTCAGTAGGAGTGGGTTTTTAACTTTAAGGGGTAGAGTCACTCGCTAGCCTCATGCCCCAGTCTTCCTTTTTTTCTTAGATAGTGATAGCATAAACGTCCGCAGGAACTTCAAGGAAACGAGTCACTTGATCCAGAACGGCTTCACAAATAGAAATGGTAACAGAATACTATGTGATAGATTTTTAGGGATTTCATTGGTTATTATTTTGTTCAACTCTGCCTTTTTAAGGTGACCAAGTTACAAGTTGTAAGTAGCTACAACACATAATGAACCTTTCTTACACTATGTTGTACACAATAATGCTCGAGATTTTCTGATACAAAAGCATCAGTAGATGCACATATTCTGAACAGATAAAATGTGAAGGATTTGTGGCTCAGCTGGATGATTTTGGTGTAATTGTGTTGCCTGGATTGGATGGTCTATTTGTGAAGCTTGTATTATCCTACTAGGTAACACTGTCAGTGGATGCACCAATTTGAAGTGAGCTTTATGAACTATCCACGAGTTTTTTAGACATCTCACCTGATGACCAAGGAAGTGATTAGTCACTTTTGTCTGTCATTACATCCTCTGGTCTACTTGTATTGGTATTGATCCTTTCCCTCACCTGAAATTCGAATTTATGTGTATGAGATTTTCATCTTATGGATGGAAATTTTTTATCAATGTCAGAGTGCCTGTTGAGTGCCGATTTAACAACTGTAACCAATAATGCTCAATACCACCCACCAGGAGAGATTACTGATAAAGTCGTGGTGAAATTCAAAAGCTCACTTCAAATGGAAGTATGCGCTGAATATGTTGCCTGGTAAGGTAATGAAAGCTTCGCAAGTGAGGTATCCAGCTCTGAGAACACAACTACATCAGGAATATTCTGAGTGCTCTTATGCCTTCCTGGTAGCATCTTGTTCCATCCTACTTAACGTCAAATGACGTTATTGCTTTTGATAACTCCATTGTTAACCTTAGGCTAATTTTCGTCAATCTTCTGGTTTCTTGTTGTTTGTGAACACAAATTCCAATGCCCGTGGATATAATAATTCTCATGACTTTTGCTTTCGAATCTGGCATTTACCATACCTGAAGAAATGATATCACTGACGTGAGTGACAGGTAAAGTCTGTTGTGTTACACATTGTGCGTGTAATCAACAGTCTTGTTTGCTCAGTAGACACACACCATGTTTGCTGATCAGAGTCCCATATCAAAGGACTATCGATTTCATTTGCGATGATGACATCATAAGCCATGGTATACAATTATCATTACCTGTCACCTACACATGAAAGGCATTATCCTCACATGTATGTGGAAAATATCGGATTCAATTTCTAAGGAATACCATCGAAATGAGATTTGAGGGTATTGCTTTGGCAAGCCCTATTCAGCCACTTTTAACAGATGCACTTGTGTAGAAATTGGAGGAAAAAAAATGAAGGGCCTTCTAGGAAACCTTAAGTAGTATAATAATTATAATACGCCTTATCAAAGGAACATTTTACGCCTCATTCCTTTTGCATACATCTTGAATCTCTTTTAGTTACCAAGGCCACGATTAAAGGACGAGATTTTGTGAAGTCTACTTCACAGTGCACATGGAATTTTAGTGACTAACATCTAGGGGGAACAAACAGAATATTTCAATGTTACAGGAAATGAAAAAATGTCACGAATGTGCACAATCTGGTCAGAAATCCATCATCATCATCATCATCCACTGCTAAGCATTTATTATTTATTATCATTACCGGTGACTGCTTCTTAATTATCATTATTATTATTATTATTCTATGATACCTTGAACCAAAATTAATAAAGCGGATTGAAGCGCTTCGGCTGATTTAATTAATATACCCCAAAATATGTGTTCACTAAAGTAGAAATTTGCCTAACATGAACTACTTGATCTACTTAAATATGATTTATTAGTAGTATGTACTTCTGTTTAATTTAATTGAGTAGTTGTCATGCTTTTTATTTTTTTGCCTTTGTAAAAATCATTCAAGTTTTAAAGGAATCATTAAAGAAACCTTCGAAATGACTTCATCCCATAGTGTTTGTTTTCCTCATTACGTCTTATTTAAATTTATCAAATGGACTAAATGTTTCTCATGAAAAGGTATAAATAAAAAGGGAGAGCAAGCATGTTGAAGACAAGAATATTTCCAATTATTGAATTATTGAACATAACATCACTTCCACCAAATGTGATGAGTTCTATAAATGAACACGCCGACACCGCAGGTAATTTTATTCCTCGAAGTCTGTTAGATTTTGAAGTTCAAAACGAATCAAGAGATTTCCCAGTGTTTTTGCAATTTAGTCACTTTTTCAGACAGAACATGTCAACTGAAGTCAAACGTATAAACTGATAACATACATAAATTGTGAACACTATTTGCATTTAAGTTCTGAACGCAACCAATATCAATTACACCGGTAAGTGTGTCATCCATTAGTAAAAATGTGTCTATCTGTCACTCGGTAATATTGAATTATTTACGGAGTTGTGAAAGCTTCAACATGCAAAATGCAAATATTGCACAGTATGTGCTCTTTCTCAGTGGCCTTAATAATAGTGAATAATAATAATATTAATAACAATGACTGTTTTCGACTAGATACAGTACAGTGCGAATTTATCTCCTGTATCACTAAAATAGCTCTGAGAGATTCCTGTGCTTGTCTGTAGTGTTAATTCTCAACACTTTCAACTTGTCCTGTCATCATATTATGTGATTCAATGAAAGTATCTGCATCACAAACGACGTTCCACGTTGCATCATGTTATTCCGACCTCTACATCATTACAACATGGTATTCGATATACGATTTTAGATTTCTTATTCTAGGCCACCGGATTCCTAGGAAGGCATTCTAATCAAAGCCCTATTAGGAATTCTACATAAGGCTTCTAACATTCACTTACATATATAGTGGTAGTAAAATAAGGACTTTGTATTTCTTTCGTACTGGTATTATTTTCATTATTTATAGTTTTGACGCTTAAACTTGTGAATTCAAGGACTTATCATCAAATGTGTATTCGCAAAATCAGCACCACAAATAAGCGAACTAAGTGATCCAACTCCTTTCCAATATATGGAGGCAAACACAATCCAAAAGAGTAGGGAGTAGGGTCATATGAGGAAATTTAAGAAGTTGTGTGACTCCCGTAATATGACTGCGAGCAATCAGTTGCATTTGAAACATCCATCATACAGTGATTAAGACTGCATCAATGTATGTTGTATGAAACAAACATTTTGCTAATTGGAAGGTGCATAATTCCCCGTGTAGCTGCTTATTACAGCTTTATGAATTAGGATTGAGTTAAATTTCATTTATGAAAAATGTCGGCAGATTTCATAAGCATTCACACTCAAGTATTTCATTCTCTCTCTAACAACTGTGTACCTTATTTATTTATTTATTTTACCTTTCAGTTAAGAAGACGGCACAACCCTGAAATGGTTATTTATTATCACCCACGTATGCCATTATCGTGTTAGTTAGTGAACGGAACACTGAAATTAACATTTCATGAAATGTAACCTGCTATCTTGTGTGTGTGTGTGTGTTTAAAATAAATACTTCATAAATATATATGTATTCAAACTCTAAAGGACAGTTTCAAGGAATTTTTGTCATTCCCTTTGACCCGCTTTACATTTGACATCAGCTAATTTCATAAGACTGATCGTTATGTGAATCAGACTCCTCAATATTATGTGACCAATTACTAAAAATTTGAATTCGAAGATCAGACTAAATTCACTAAATTTGATACACACTGCGTGAGTGAGGATAAGTTAACTTTTGTTAAGGTTAAGTGAGTGATAAAGGCTTGTCGTGATAGTCGCAGTACCAGAAAGTTTGTCAAGGGTGCTCATCGTACGAAATTCCTACAATTTCTTTATTCACGATTATGTACTTTTCCACTTTCATGGAGAAAATTAGATGATGTTGTTTATACACGTCAGTGGACGAGTTCATTGATATTGTTATTTCTATTGAATCACGTCATGATGTTTACTTCGCCCAACTTTTATCATAGGTAATAGTCACTATGTTCATTGATTTTGACATATGAAGAAGGTGTGCATGGACATTCAAACGATGTGCTAACGTGTTTGACATAAATTCACGTTAACTAAATCAGTCTGACGCTGTGTCATGTCTCTTTAGTTGATATTTCACTGACTGACAGTTGGGTCACCCAAATTATTGTTAAATGTTACCTGCCCAAAATTAATGTAGTATTAGTATTTGTTGGTTGATAAAAAGCCTTTCGTCTGCATTATAGACCATCCTGACGAAATCCCACCGGCAGCGGGCTATGGCTTGGATGAGCTGAAATACCCACCTGACATTGCATAGCACTACTGATAATCCTATCTTATCACCCTGTTTCACATTCCATTCCACGCAACTAATGATTGCACATAGGTGCCATATACAAGTAAGCATCCAACTTAAGAGAAGAAAAAAGAGTGCCAAGAGGTCTAAATAAATTCCTCAGTGGTATTCGCTAAGAGGTGGTTCCTGTGAGTCAGAAGCGACTTACCTAGCCTTTTTTTATTGCATCTTGCGAGTGCAGCATATGTTCAGTCATACTGTCTGAGTGAACAGTAGCTACAACATTTGAGTACAGCTCTGTTTGACAATTATCAGCGGTAGCAGGTGTTGTCGATTTACTTATGTCAATCCATGGACAACAGCGCTTATGATAATCACCAAATCGAGTATTTAACCTGGCCCATACTACAGCATGATCTTAACACCTACGAAAAGACGGAAACAACCGCATTCATGTGTAGCATTGACATCTTTCTGAGTTAAGATTTAAAAAAAAACTTGTGTGAAAATAGTGGTAGCTTGAAAATGCATTGCCGTCTGAGTGCAGCGCAGATTGGCTTACCTAGAACACACCATTCAGCCCAGTGGAAGATCAAGATATTAAAATCACCTGTTTGAAATTATGAAGCAAGTCATTCAGATGCAGTATGAATCACTTGAGAAACTTCTCATGGTTCTTACCTGACCAACATCCAGTCCGATTCGCGTCGATATGCAAACTGTGTAATACATTGCGTCACGTAGTTTTAGATTTGAGGTGTTTAATTACAAATCGAAGTTTACCTTTCACTAAACGACTGACTAGTAACTAAATAAATTACTAATAGTCTAGGAACTGCAACGATAATCAACGGTTGACAAATGTGGGGGGGGTGAGGAATGGCATGAAAATGGTAGAAATGCAACAAATGATTTAGATATAAAAATGTATTACAAATGGTCAATTTCATGAACAAAGGACTGCTAACTGATGAAAATCGTAGAGATTCGAGCACAATTCCAGTTTAATTTTTCCTTCACGATGTCTTCAAGGATCGAGTTGTATTGCTGTAATGTCCGATTCCTCAATTTAGTTGTCTTTGAGGGTCACTCCTGTGGAACCTGACTTCAGTTTTGATGCGAAGACAATTGAACAGTTTCATGTGTGTTATCCGTGTCAGTGGTAACCGATGACTGAAATATGGTAGTCCATCTGCTGTTCCTTTTCAAATTCTTTAGCCATATGTAGAGTAGTGGTGAAATCAGTCTTTTCAACTGCCATAGAAGAACGTGGGTGTTAGCTACTCCAGTGAAAATGGTCGAACCTTGTAAGGAAACATGTTTCGTGGGAACAGAGGCAGTTTTCTCTAAAAACTAACTGTTTACTATATGGTTAGGAATGATTTGTTACTTCTGGCGCTACTAAAATTCATGAAATACTATTTCTGACACTTGGAACTTACCCATGTCTAGGTGAAGATGCTACAGCGGACAAAGTATCACATGAAGATAAAATATCCCTCTTCGTTGATGCTCAATATGTGACACACTAACTAATATTGCAATTTTTTACGGTTTCACCCAAAACACAGATCACACACAGATGCAGTCAACCGAAAAATTGTTAAAATTGTAACACAAAGAATAGAGAAGTGCACGATGAATAGCAGTTGATTTGTTAATTATGTTAGTTTGGATCTGTATCACAAAATCATAAACGCAAAATGAAAATATCATCCCGGCATGTAGTTTCACCAACCCTTGTTAATATTATTTATGACTTTTATGACTAATCTCTGCTGAGTGAAATAAGGGATAAGTTTTCAAAATACACTCGTACTGTGTATAGTTCAGGCTGTCTGCAGCTGAATAGAAGATTGGAAGTTAAATATGCTAAATTATCCTTCACATCTTGTCATCATTCATCAGTGTTGAACACTCTCCGAATTCCCATGATGCAGTCTTCCTTTTACAAAGAATGTCTTCACATATTCTCAACGTTTGTTTATATCTCTGCATTGCTATTCAATTTTAACTGCATCAGTATGGCTAATTACATCAAAATGACCAATGAAATCTGAATTACTACTCAAAAAGCAAAGCCAAGAACAGACTTTATTTGATGTACTCAAGAAGAAGAAAACACAGTTTTGTGAAGTACATATTTCGAAAACACACGAAAACACCACACAGAATATTGCTTGAGAGTTTACTGTTCGTCTTCATTTAAAATTTATGAAAATGGCGTGTACAGTCAATGAATATCCACCTTATGTATGTGATGTCGTACCTAATGAAGAAAATGAATAAAGTACAATGGTGTTAATTATTAGAAAACATTTAACTTTTAAATGTAAATATCGGTGAAGTTTCCTGTAGCACAGGAAGTAACATTCCAACGAAATTCACGATCACTATGATGTTGAATCACATTTCTCCACAACCTTCACAAATTTGTTTATTTCCATAGTTTTCATTACTCGTTTGCTGATGTGTTTACGTTTGAGTGCAGCAGCTTATAGAATGTTTTGGAAGACAATTGAAATGCAACTCCTCCTTGTGACATGATAGATGAATGTGTGTTATGATGATGATGAGTGCAACATAAGCAAATAAAGTTTCTAATTAGACATAGAGTCACTTCAATTTCGGACATGACTGTGTTAGCTGCCTAATTCCAACTGGTTGTGGGGTTGACGGAAAATAAATTTGATATCCGCTATAACATAAATTGAACCTGTTCATGTACAAGGCTTCTGTAGATATATTTAAAAATACATGACTTTAGAGTGACAAACTTACGTATTTCCGTCACATTAGCCAAGGACATTACTTAAACGAAAAAGAATTCATAACTCGCTGTTTGATTTTGCTTACAAATTCATAAATTATCTGGAAAGCGGCTGGCTTATAATAGCATTAGAAAACCTTCTGACTCCCTGCGATGTCACAAACATGACGAAAATTACCGTAAGGTGAATTCTTTCATTTCCGAAGCCTGCTGAAAGCATTGAGTGTAATTCTTTAGGTTGTGATTTACATGCAGTTAACTTTAATCCACTGAAGGAATTTTCATCCTTAACATGTGCTCACTCCTTTGTTGACAAAACTGCTCATGATTTGTGCCAATACCTTATCTGATTGCATCTGTTTTACAATTGTGTACGCGTGCATCTAACTCCTAACATAGTTTGAACTTAAATTTGTGATTTGAAAGGATTTAACTAATCCCAATTTTGATTTCATCATCAAGCGAAGTTCATTAGGAAACCATTGGAAAATAGAGAGTACTAAATGGATGTTTCTTTTCTCCTCTTTTGCATTCATAAGAACATTGAGGATGGACTTCAAGAATTTCATAATACGGCTGGAACATGTTAGCATTCATACACGGGGACAGAAATGAATAGTCTTGGGATTCGCAGTTCCGCTGATTTACGACATATATAGACAACAGTGATTCAATTCATTTCGATTGTTAACTAGGAAGCAATATATCTGTTTGGTACTTGATTCTATTGGACAATTTTGGCATGTGTTATCTAGACTAAGATTCTCATCACTGCAGGTTATTATGAACTGATATTCAGACGCAAACAGCAGAGAGCTTACAGAACACGTTTCATGCCTTCTACAACTCCTCGGTATGCTGGTCAACCGAGTAACATTTTAGACATGTCGAAACCAACTTTAAGTAAAAAGAATGATAAATACGTTGACCATAGGACTCAGTTCCATTAATTCGAATGTAAATACAAAGTAGACAAACAAAAAAGTGATTATGATCTAGGTACTACTAAATATGACGAGAACTGATTATGTGCCGATATTATTTTTTTGAAGACCATTATGTCAATTTACGTTCACCAGAATCAAACAAGGCTGGATCGTGAGGGAACAAAAACAGTGGCTGTAATCCCTCTTCTACCGATTATTAGGTACAGCAGACTTGACATGATTATTACGCATAGTTATAACTTACATGTTTTGACATCTTTACCTGAGATGGATAAGATTCATAATATACCAGTTTTGTCACTTGAAAACCAAAACAGTTTATTTCACGTCACTTCGCTATTTCCTAAAAGTGTTTAGACAGCTCCTCGAAAACAATAAGAACTGTTTGACGACGAGCGATCCCATGGCACAAAATCAGTAATACACATTTCTAAAAGATAAGATTGTTAAAATAGAAGTAGTAAACTGCTGAACCCTATAACTTTTTCTCATCCTGTGACACACCATACAATAGTGAATTTATTTCACTGCGGTGAATACATAGGATAAAAATAAATGTAATTCTGTAAAATCTGACTCCTACATTTCTTCGATTCTAAAAATGTTTAGGTAAATTTATCCACAAAGTGACTGCTACTGCAGAATTTTGACTGTTTTCCAACCTATTGTGTGGTTGTGTGTTAATGCATGCAGTGCAATTGCTATTTTTCCTACACTGGTTGTCATTCATTCTAACCTTAGGTAAATGTTTACGTTCCGACAATCTGAGTACCCTCGACCTACTAGTGTGACCCATGTAAGTGACCTCACTCACAGTCATTGCAAGGTATTTTGTAAATTATAGAACTTTGTTTAATTGAATCAACCGGGTCCTTTAGCCTACACATCCTTTCCTTGAATAAGTTTGCAGGTTTGAACCCCACTCTAATTCTTGCTTTATTAGAAATCCAACGTTGGGCCTCAGATGTCCTATCCTTATATGATATAACCGTAGATGCCTTTTATTCTCTCTTATTTATGTTATCATTATTAGCTTCACCACTGTATTTATTTTGCTTTTAATGTTTTTCGATCTTCCTTATGAAATCTGTAGGATTTGATTGAAATGTCTAATCGATTTTCACTCATGTGTATAAATGAAGCAATGAAGTTATGTAAGTACCTTTCTAAGATTATGAAGAATAAATTGTGCTTGAAATGTCATCAGTAAATATTACTGTATAACACTACACTGTGTGACTTTATGGAAATGAAATTTTGTCTATAATGGACATTGGAGTCCTATTTCTAATAAATAAAATTAGGGCATTATTTGAAGTATGATAAATTTCTTAACAAGTGTGTTGCAGTTTTAAATAAATTGAATTAAGTAACGATGAATTTTCGACTCAGAAAACAAGCAGCCTGATGTTAATCCAGAATGAAATGGATTACTTTCAAACGTTTTACAAAAGGGGTTTCATATACTTCAGCCTCAGGTACCTCAGTTCCCCTAAACAAGAATAAGGAATGAAAATAACATCCTGTTTTCGAAACATTACATCTCCACAACTTACAGTTTGGAAGCTTGTGCTTTTCACGTTTTGCTGAGAAAATTAATGAATAATAATTAACGAAATCACTTGAATCGTGCTATGATGAAACATGCTTAAACATTCAATACAACGGCGTCAACTTGAAAATTTCTGTGTATAAAGAGATTCTTACTAAGCTACCTCATATTTAATGTACATCTTATTTCAAGGAGAAAAGTGTCTGACCAATCCACAATGATAACCACCACTACACTCTATGAGCTTAGTGGCAGTGGATATGTAAACCTCATATATTGGATGATTCTAAGGTATGAACGACAAAGTAATCATCCACAAAGAATATAGTTTCATTAAAAAATTGGACAATACCTTCTTCAGCGCTTTCAGGGGCTATGGGGAAAATTTAGAGACGACAATAAAGTTTTTTAATTATATTTACAGTTTTTTTCGTTATAGATGAACTGGAATAAAGTAAAAGACAATTTCTTTCAGAAAAGTCCACAATAGTATAAGACTGACTATGGGCTTATTTACAATCTAGTTCATTTATGAAATTTTTATTTCAGTCTCACTCAGCAGATTCATTTCTTCCTTTATGAACATTCGTCTGGTTTAAGAATTTTCTAGTAGATTGAATGCATATGTTGTGATCCCATTTAGTGGCGAGCAAAAGAGCAGCTTCGCTTGCAAGCATTTCTCTAGCTGTTGTCACATTAAATATAGTGTATCTCCAGTTTCTTGTAAACAAGGGCAGAAGCTTACGTGCGGTGGGAACATATTACAAGGAATTTTATTTTTAGGGACTTACTTTTTATAGCTGAAGTTTGTTAACGTGAACGAGCTTTAGAATGAATCTCGTTATTGTGGTGACATGAAAAATCAAAAATTCTTACGAAGCAGTAGTCTGGTTTCAATCTTACATAAATATTTGTTGGAGAAATCTGTTATTCTCAAACCCATCTATTAAAAAACCAATTGAAGACATCTTGTAATGGAGATATTCTGTAATTAGGTATAACATAGTCATCCAGAAATTCGTCAGTGAATGTTTAATATCTTTGAATTACAATTCGTCGTTGAAGTGTTCGTTTGTTCACCTTCTAATGTCTTCAGTTTCAAACATCTCACTTTTTTCCCCAATGAAATAACACTTCGCTTCGTTTCATAAAAACATTTCAGTTGAGTGGAAAAATCCACAAGGCAAGTAATTTGTATATGGAAAAAAGACTCAAAACATTCTAAATCCACTTACCATATAAAATCTTCTTAGCTGAAACGGTCAATATGTAGCTGTATTGAAATCTTCTCCGCAATCGTTTGAGGCAGTCAGCTAATAATTAGACCAAAATGCACACTATGTGCATACTTTAGGTTTTATTCAACCCCAGATGTCAACTTTCTAGTTCCCGGCTTTTCCGCTTAACTGAACAGCTTAAATTTTCCTACAGTAAAGCTGTTACAGAACTAGTAATGCAGACACTTACATAATTATAAAAATTTGGAAATAATTTAGTGCTTATCGACGAAGTAACAGTAGTCAAGGAAAAATAAGTTTCGGTTTCATGAAAACGTTTCCTTCATATAGAAAAGTAACACTTTTCGATGACAGAGCATAGTGTAAATGCTTCACCATGAAGTAGGTTTTCGTTTCAGAACGACAGGAAATTTTGTAATGTTTTTATACTTCTTCATTCGTTAGACTAAACAAAGTTTGCAGTTACAATGTTATCACACGTAAACAGAAGATTACTGTTATCTCTTTGTGGGAATCACTGGTTAGAAATCAAGTCTGTCTGTCCTTATGTATCACTAGCGTATTTCAATATATAACGACAAAAAGCAGAGCATCTATGCTCAGCAACAAAATTTTTTGGAATTTTCCACTGATGATACGGGATTTCTCTGAAGGTTTCCTGATTACCGCACACACAATGAACTTCACATGACTATGCCACTAATATTGAACTCCACGGATAAAGGAAGTCAACATTCTCATATAGCACAGGTTTTCAATGTAATGTTTATAAATTACGGTATTCAACTGACCGACCACTCCTGGTTTATTGGCAGAAATAGAAATTTCATTTATTTCGACACATTAATCTGCACACTGTTGAATATGTAAAAGATGTCATTGTATGATAACAATAATTTCTTATAAACCATAATATAGTAAATGGTTCTTCGATGAGAAATTGAATTCACACTTTTTCAGTTCCTCCTGGACTAGGGATTCTCATATATGCACGTTTTGATCTGATCAACTTGTACTTATTATTTTACTTCGATTTACCAGCTAGTTTAGCAAAATAAGTTGGACATACAGATCAACTCCAACGTTTAAGCATCATCCCGGCCTGAATTCGGGCTATCGATATCCATGCTGAAAATACCACATGTACTGAAATGGCTCATTCAAGTCATAAGGGCTTCATAACTTGATTGAAATGAACTAGACAACAAACGAATGTTTCATTTATTCATAACCGACAACCTCGAAGATGCACACAGACAAGCGTTAATCACTGAGCAACTTCATTCCAATCACTACATGACGGTCAAATTAACATCAGAAAAAAAATATATAATGGACGTACAAAGCAACAACAACAATTAATACTACGCTAGTAACTTACGGATACATTCTGTCAAATAACGCAGATAACTGTTTCGCTCATGACTTAGTGGACTGAATAAGTGAGACATTTCGGCGTCTGTAAATGGAGCTGAATATATGAAGTTTAATTTATAATCACAATACTGTTTAACAAGTTCGTACATAGTCGTTTCCACGTTGTGGAAGATGAAAAGCCTACAAAGCGTACACACAAATATATACTACTTTCAGCTGTAGATAGTTTATAAAAAGTTGATCATATCACTTTTTCTGGGGGATTCTATCAACAACAAGTTCTTATTCACTCACCAGATTTCTCTAAATAGTGAATCAAATGAAGCCATTTACACAGTGGAACATGTAGAGGGTTATCGCTGGAGTCCTAAGATTCCTCTATGCTTGACATAAAGAATGAGCGAGTTTGGAAGTGAAATTCCTTTCCCAATGCGCTCTTCATATTGAATTTGTATCGGTGGATACGATGAATGAATAAGTTTAAGAGAGATTGTTTTCTAAGCTTTATGAGCAAGTGGGAATTGCAAGTGAAAGATCACGTAAGACTGTAAGAAGGGAACGTTGTAGGCAGATGATGATTGCGATAATTGATATTTAGAGCAAAAGTAAATTGGTTTGGTGACGTGAACATTTAAAAGTTTTTCAAAGCCGGTTGGTAGATCGTGAAACAGTTTTTGAACCATCTGGTGTTTATTCTTTTCAACTGTACTTTTTTCTGACTCACAATAATAACCAGTCAGAAGTAAACGTAAGTGACTTACTGCCTGCCTCCTTAACTTTAAATTTGAATTTCATTGTCTTAGTACTTGAAATGTGTCATAATGCACTCAATATATGAGAAACATCACCTTCGCATATAAGAAACGAAGCGGTAACACAGCAGTAGCTCAATAAATAATTAACAAATATGCATCCTTTAGCACAGTTTTTATTATTATCAATGAAAAAAGTGTACAATCGACACTGGCTTGAATCAGCAACCATGCAGCCACCTTGACAAATGAGTTGTCACTTCTCTTTCAACGTGCTACTCAAATAGAAGAATTCAGTAAAAGCTGGAAAATGGTCTAGTTGTCTCCTAGCCACTAATCAGGGAGGCGCAGCTGGTGTTCCCTAGATGGCACATCTTCCCTCCACTATTGTCAATTGGAACTCTTCAAGCTATGAATAAACGACACAGACAATGAGAATGTTCTACATTTTGAGAAAAAGGAAAGCAAACGTTCCACAATAGACGGCAGGTCTCCATAGTGTTTCATGTATCAACTGAAATGTGTTCATGTTTTGGTTCTCCTTGAGAAATGTGATTCAGTCACCAATTATGTGTGAGAAATAAATTGTTCAGACTGTACAACAATTGTACATCATCTTTCATACTAATGGAATGTCTGACAATTTGAATACATTTTTCATCAGAAAGATAGACTCAGCCCCCGGATAACAAAAAAGTGTGAACTAGAGTTCCGCAACAAAATGTATTACTGTTCTTTGTAGTGATCATACCAAGTTTTATCATCACAGGATTTTTTCTATTTTTTTTTGTACTAATAATAACTCTAAACCAACATTCTAAAATAAGTTAACCGTATGTCTTGTATAATAAGTGGATATTCCTGAACTCGAAATGACACAATCACTATCATCTACCTCAAATTTTAAACTTCAGACTTACGTAACTGCGTCATCTCTGTTTCTGAACAGTCAAAAAATCTTCATATCGAAGGCATGAACTCCAATAGACGAAAAGTCAAATCTAAGCGATTTCTCCTCTAACTCCACTTATGAAAGTTAAGATGATAACGAAATCAAGTTAGCCAATTATAAGATCATGTACTTCAGCGATGATTACTCGCTAACATATCGCCACTTGAAAATCATAAATAATGCTTAGGCGACATGGAGCAGTGGTAAATTTTCTCTACTCTCCACCACACAGTGAAGAGGAA